>JACEFZ010028237.1:0-200941 GCA_014155875.1 Cepaea nemoralis
AAAATTTTACTGGTTTAGTTCCTTGCTAAATTACTGACAGAAACTGGCGAAAGATCGAGACTATTGCTGACGTTCTGCGGGATGGTGATGACGGTTCTTTTAATTTTGCAGTAACACCACATCTTAAAACTCTTCAGTACGTGTATGCACGTGTTCTGTCTGTCCCTTGTTTCCCCTTGCAGTACAGGCTCTCATCATAACTTACACCAAACCCTTCATAGACGTATTCATAACTGGTTGGATTCTCCAGCTAAAGTTGTCTACGGGGTGAGTTAGACAGTTTCGCGCCAACCCTCTCTTGTCGCCTCTTACGACATGCATGGTAGATTAGTTTGACCAGGCTTTGCTTCCCTGACGGGCCCCCGTACCCCACGCGCCACTGTAACCCACGCGCCACTGTTCCCAGTTCGGAGGTTTTTGTGCCTGATCACGGGGTCGCCCAGTCTCGTAAAGTGGGAACCATAGTTTTTTTTCGAAGTTTCTAGAAATTGTGCGGGAAGCAAGCCTGATAGGAAATGAAACTGATCACGTCAACTCATTATGCTGTGGGATAATTGTGGGGCCCGGGCTCTCTGTCGAAGGAGTTACCAACGCAATTCGCAATCCCGCATACCGCGTTCGGACATCTGCGGGCGATTTGGAAGCAGACCGCATTGCTCTAGTTTTCATACAGTGGTATGAGTGCCGGTCGTTCGAAACACATTGAGAAACTACCGAACGTAAACTTAAAATAATCTAAGCGCCAAAATGCGGGGTTTGACTGCGACGTTTGTAAAGGATTAAATTAACTTTTATATATGATTATTATCAGGGTGTATTTTTGAATGACTGTGCAGTGCTGAAAATATTGCCGTCCAAGTTTTGTTTTTACCTTTTTAGCTGATGAACTTTACAGAGTGTGAATACGAAATTTGGGGCCCGGCAATATTTCAAACATGCACGTCTGAAAAATACCCTATAAAACCGGTTGCCCCCTACCTCGTCTCTGTGTTTGGAGCCAGCTTCAGCGACGTTTTGTTTGGAGTCGTCGAGAACGCCAGAGTTGAACATGTCAACCTCGGCCAGTTTTTTAAAGTCATCTAACAGCTCTGCATTGGGCGTCTCTAGCACCATTTTCTCATCTAATGTTCCGGTGGATTTTGACAACTGTTTTACAGCATTACTGAAAGGCAATAGTAGAAAGCATGGAAAAAGTGTGTGTGTGAATGAAACAGCCCTTTTTGGTTTTCCCCATTTTAAAAAAAAAGACTTCATCCTTTTTATTAACATGTGTAACCTGGAAGGTGGTGAGGGCCGTCTTTTGAAAAAAAAACACAAAAATAATGGGTTTGTTCACAAAATCTGTAACTGGGCCAATGGCTTTATCTGTCACATACTGGATCATGCAGGCTGTGGTCCCGCTGGATCGAGCTTCTGTATGTCCAGACTGGGTCTGTAGCGCTGTCTGTCCAGACTGGGTCATGTAAACTCGTCACAGATGGGTCCTGTAGCAACTGGTCACAAACTGGTTCATGTAGCTTATGTCTGTCACATACTGGGTCATGTAGCAGCTGTCTGTCACATACTGGATCATGTAGCAGCTGTCTGTCACAGACTGGGTCATGTAGCAACTGGTCACAGACTGGGTCATGTAGCAGCTGTCTGTCCAGACTGGGTCATGTAGCAACTGGTCACAGACTGGGTCATGTAGCAGCTGTCTGTCACAGACTGGGTAATGTAACATCTCTGTCACAGACTGGGTAATGTAGCAACTGGTCACAGACTGGGTCATGTACGCTGTCTTTCCGACTGGGTATGTAACATCTCTGTCACAGAATGGGTCATGTGGCACTGGTCACAGACTGGGTCATGTAGCAGCTGTCTGTCACAGACTGGGTAATGTAACATCTCTGTCACAGACTGGGTAATGTAGCAGCTGTCTGTCACAGACTGGATCACGTAGCAGCTGTCTGTACAGACTGGGTCATGTAACATCTCTGTCACAGACGGGGAAAAAATACATCTCTGCACAAAAGGTCTGTCAGCTGTCCTCACAGACTGGGAAAGTAACATTCTGTCCTGACTGGGTCTGTAGCGCTGTCTGTCACAGACTGGGTAATAAAACATTCTGTCACAGACTGGTATGAAACATCTCTGCCCAAGACTGTGTCTTAGCGCTTTCCGTCACAGCTGGGTTTTTAAAACATCTCTTCACTGGGGGGTTCATGTAGCGGTCTGCCCAATAGTGGGAAATTACTCTCCCCAAGCTGGGTAATGTAACATCTCTGTCACAGACTGGGTCATGTAGCAGCTGTCTGTCACAGACTGGGTAATGTAACATCTCTGTCACAGACTGTGTCATGTAGCAGCTGTCCGTCACAGACTGGGTAATGTAACATCTCTGTCACAGACTGAGTCATGTAGCCGCTGTCTCTCATAGACTGGACAGTGTAAGAACTGTTTGTCACAAATTGGTTCATGTAAAAACTCTCTGTCACAGACTGGTTTCATGTAATCACACTGCTGTACACTATTTCATGTAGCAACTATCTGCCACAGACTGGTGGTCAATTTTGAAAAATTTGACAATTTTTATTTCCACCGTCATTTATAAATTATATATTTAGTTAATATTCAGTATGATGTCTCTTCTTGTGAATTTCGCACATCCCATTTCTGCCTTTTAATCCTTTCTGTTTTTCATAATATGCACTTAAGCAGCGTTTCAGTCTTTCTAGAATTGCCTCTTTTCACAATGGTGAGCCATGTGTTTTCCCCACTTCGCTCGCTCGTATGAAGAAGAAGGTGTTCAGGCCTCATTCAACTGTCAGTCAGTCGACGTGTTATAATTGGGGCCCTTATGGTGTTTCTTTTCTGCATCTGCTTGCGAAAATAGAGTTGCGTTTTTTTACTTCCTAATTTCTGTCGCGTTTTGGTATTGGGTATTGTTTTTTTGTTTCTTTGCAGCTGCTTGACATGTCTGGTCAAATTCTTGCGCTTCTGAGGCTTGGAGTTATCAGATTCCCACCCGGTCTCATGGTGTTCTTCTTTCAAGCAATTACTTTGTGTTATATTATATTGTTTTTTTTTTTTAAAGCAATGCTTCATAGATAGTCTTCCTGAGCGTGATTCCATCCGCCTCTCACCTCTTATCTTGGTCTGTTGTTTCTTCGTGGTCTCCTTGGTAGTACGTAGTCGGAGTATTCGTTGTCAGTTTCTGATACTTTCTCCTTTTGTGCTGCTTCGTCTTCTGCCTGTGATGTGCTTCCGCCTCGTCTGTTCGGACTGTTGCCTTCTTGGTCTGTCGCTGAATAGTTCAATCTGTGATCTTTCTTCTTGAATTTTCTTCAAGTTTCTTCGTATTCCTCCTTAATTTCATCCATTCGGATCATATCATGTTCTGTAAACTCTTGGATGACTTGTATTATGGTCCAGGAGGCGCTGCTGTTCTTGCGTTTCTTCAGGATTTCTTCGGTTTCCGCTTTGATTACAACCACCCGAGCCTCATCCCGCTCTATTTTCTGCATGGCGAGTTTCGTTTCGTCCAGGGTGCTCTGTACAGCTGCTATTTGTGGTTCTTAAGGTTGCTCTTCTCTGTTCGCCATATTGTCTACTTTCGACTTTAGGTCCTTCAGTTAATTTTCCAGTTGTGCTTTGCCCGTGTTTTGTGAGTTATGTGATCGCCTAGTACTGCCTCATGGCTTCTTTATATGGCAAGTTCGACTTGATCACGTTTGATATTGCTTCTTTGCTGTCCTGTAGGCAGGGGCACCAGAGGCATCTATCCCGAGGTTGCCGTGGCAATTTGCTAATTGTCTGTTTGCGTCGAGCCACCCTGAAATCTGTGTCGTCTTTTGACAGCGGGAATTAGCAGTACGGATGTGATCAGGGGCAGTATCTGCAGACTTCCACCTCGCTTTTGCATTGGTGTGCCAGAACATCTGGCACTTGCACCTGTAGCGCTCTTGGTATGTATTGCTCTGGGGATTGCTCCTTCTTGTCCCGTTTGATGGTATGTGGAATAATTTTGTCCTCCGACGTGAGGAAGACCACTATGGAGGGTATGCTGTTCTTGCTGATAATTCTCTCTGCTCCAGTTATCTTGAGGGTCCAGATCTCTTTCAACATCTTCTCACTGATTTCTTCGTTGATGAGATGGGTTTTGACTCGCTTGATCGCCCATCTCTTACTAATGCGGTGTCGGGTGGTTTCCAGTGTTATGCCGTGTGGTAGTTTGATGTCGGTTCTCTCTTGGTAGATCTTGAGCGTTAGTGCGACTGTGTTTTCGGTCTTGTTTAGAAGTATGACGACTCCCTCCGACGTCTTGTAAAGCAAGGCGATGCTGCGTCTTTCCAGCTCGTTTTTCAGCAGGTTGATAATCTTGTCTTTAGTACGTGTTTTACACACACACACACGCGCGCGCGCACGCACGAAAGCACGCACGCACACACGCGCGCACGCACACACACACACACCATTAATGATTGTATGTACGTGCGGTTTTGTTTACTTGGAATATAATTTCTTTTGAAAATGTACACAGCGTATATGACAATAATTTTTATTAACACCAAGATTTTGTGCAGATTTCTTCTTAATAAGTACATTAATGTAGAGTACTATATGTTCTACTAGCACCAAGATGTTGTGCAGATTACTACTTAAAAAGATCAGTAATGTAGAGCACTATAAGTTCTGGATACAGATTTTATGCATATTATTATTTAATAAGTAAAGCAACGTAAAAGACATTTTTATATTCCTTTAGGCGCATTGGGTTTATAATAAAGTCGCTTAAAAGTCGACAGGGTCGACTTCATTGCACCGGGTTTTGTCCCATATGGCTCGGTCTCTTTCCGCAGCACGGAAAGCGTCGCACAAAGCACGAACTCCGTAGCTTGAAGCGACGACCCACAGGAGTCTCCGAAACATTTAACTCGTAAACCGAAAGGATGCGGCCCGGAATCGAACCCACAACCTTCGGAGCACGAGTCAAACGGCTTGACCACTTCGCCACAGAGACTCTCATTTTGGGGGTTTATAATTTTATTGGGTTTATAATGCCGGTCCCATATTTATGTAGACGAATTGGGACTCTGTGGGTTATGTGGTCAGTATCACACCGGCCGTCTTTACTTGCCATAACATTTGATAACACCCATTTCAACATTTCAGGCCAGCCCGACCTGGGAGCTCATGTAGCATGTCAATATGTTTTTTATAAAGAGCTATCATCAGTGCGAATTCGAAACCCTGGCCATCGGGCTGATAGGCAGGCGTGCTAGCCACTGCACAACCGCGACAGATTGAGTCTCCGTTGTGAAGTGGTCAGGCCGTTCGCCTCACGCTCCGAAAGCTGTGGGTTCTATTTCGGGCTACGTCGTTCGGTTCACGGGTGTAATTTTCTCAGAGACTCCTGGGGGTCGTCGCTGGAGCTACGGAGTTCATGCTTTGTGTGCGGCTTTTGGCAGGCCGCCTTGCGGAAAGAAACTGAGCCATTTGGGATAAAACCTGGTGCAACGAAGTCGATCCTCTCGACTTTTAAGACTTTTTTAAAGGCTACTTGCATGACAATTTTATCTTTCAGATTGTTACTAGCACAATGGTTTTTGTGTATGTGTGCTCATTGATGCTTGTAGAACAATTATATTTAATAGATTCATGATCATCATGTGCCATTCTGATACGCGTGGGCGTTTATGGTTCGTCGTCATAGACGATGACCAGAGTCTTGGATCAGGCCTGTGTTGTTGTCCCAGTGTTGCCATGTTGGCATCCAAGTGTTTCTCTCTGCCTCCCCCTTGCTGTTTTCCTATCATTTTTCCGGTCAGTAGGTTTTCTAGCTCATTTCTTATTATAGTTTTATGCTGGGTGTTTGTAAAGTCTCACTACACTTTGTATATAGAACAGGTTGGAAAAAAAAATTCTTTCTTCCGTTGATAACACCATTTTATTTGGAGTGCAAAGAATTACTCCAGGTGACGACAGCCATTCGCTGCATATTGTTTTCGATGGACTGTAAAGCACAATTGTTGATGACATCATATTTCTCAAATTTGTTCTTCATACAAAGTGTAGTGAGACTTTACAAACACCCTGTAGATTGCTAATTACAAATGTTGTGTGAGATAGACTGTCATTTACATAGCAGTTTTCCTTTGGTGATTGTTACTTACTCATGCGTTGTTTGGTGAGTCTGGTCCCCCATCATCATTTCATGCATTAGCTCCGACTGTAGACGTGATTCCTCAAATGCGTTACCCTGAAATCAAACCGACCAGGTTACCAATCGTTAGGCAATAATACAATGATGAGTGTGCAGTGTGGAACATTTATAGCGGCAACATATGCAAGGTTATCTCACTGGACATTGTGTTGAAGTGGTTGATATACCTGAAAGTTAGATTATTATAATACAATGATGAGTCTGTAGTGTGGAACATTTATAGTGGCAACATATGTAAGGTTATCCCACAGGACATTGTGCTGAAGTGGTTGATATACCTGAAAGTTAGATTATTATAATACAATGATGAGTCTGTAGTGTGGAACATTTATAGTGGCAACATATGTAAGGTTATGCCACAGGACATTGTGTTGAAGTGGTTGATATACCTGAAAGTTAGATTATTATAATACAATCATGAGTCTGTAGTGTGGAATTGTATAGAAGCAACATATGTAAGGTTATCCCACTGGACATTGTGTTGAAGTGGTTGATATACCTGAAAGTTAGATTATTATAATACAATGATGAGTCTGTAGTGTGGAATTTTATAGAAGCAACATATGTAAGGTTATCCCACTAGACATTGTGTTGAAGTGGTTGATATACCTGAAAGTTAGATTATTATAATACAATGATGAGTCTGTAGTGTGGAATTTTATAGAAGCTACATATGTAAGGTTATCCAACAGGACATTGTGTTGAAGTGGTTGATATACCTGAAAGTTACATTATTATAATACAATGATGAGTCTGTAGTGTGGAACATTTATAATGGCAACATATGCAAGGTTATCCCACTGGACATTGTGTTGAAGTGGTTAACACACCTGAAACCTGTGGAAGAAGCATAACCAATCTTGAGTCCTAACCCCGCCAATCCGTATGTTCTGTGCAGAACCGTCGCTGGTTACACCCTGGTATGTCTCTCCGATGATATGGAGTTTCAGCGCCAGTCTCGAATACACCGCTGGTTTGCTGGAGAGGTGGATAGCTTTGCAACAAATTTTCCGTGAAATTAAAGTGTGTTAAAAAAAAAAAAAAAGGGTACAAAAGCGGCTGAAATCTTCTAATCTTTAATGCTTCAATATATTTTAGAAATCGATTTTTTTAAATCGTCGAATACAGTATACCAAAAGCGTTTTGTTTATGATCTCTGTATTTGCTAATACGTTTCCGAAACACGATAATTTCATTGAGTCGTATTTTAAAAAAAGTTTTCTTATCATTGTTTAACAGCTAGATACGAGCATTGTCAAACGATGAAAATTGCCCATACTATAACATACGTCAGTTGTAATCAATCAGGTATGTTTTGGTTGTCAAACATTTTGCCATAGAAAGCATGCCCACATGAGCACTCGTAGTACTTCATCAGAAGCGTTCTAAAAGTATTAGGAAATGGCTAAACACATAGGTTTGAGTTAACTTTCAGGGATCTAAGAATGACGCAGTCGAAACATTTCGACGCTTGACTGACTTCATCTGTCACACGCGACACACATTACAAACATGCGTAGCTACATGAAGCCGACGAGGACTATGTTATGTTTTAAAACATGTGAATAGACACATCATACAAAATATTAAAATGGATGAAGTACTAGATCCTAAACGATAAAAGAAAGATTACAATATATTTTACTTGGACACAAATACACACCCAAAAACTAAACAAATCCGATTTAAGAGATAGAAACGTGCAAAAAAAAAAGTTGTTCTTGTGATTTAATCCTGTTAAACTTATTTACTTAGTTCGTAGTATTGTTGAGTAGCTTGTGGTATTGCTGAGGTGCGTCTGGCCTAGTGTCTAGAATGCCCGTACACTATTCAGGAGACCCAGATTCAAATCCTCGGTTTTGGACTATTTTTTATGGAGGAAAAAAAGAAAATCTCTTACTTGCCTCTAGCCAGGCGGCCTTAATTCTTGAAGCGCAGGATACCCCCCCCCCCCCTTTTTTTTTTCTCGCTGTCCTACATCGCAAGGTACAATAGGCAGAGTATGACAGTTGTAAACCCCCCCCCCCTCCTTTAATGCCAGCTGAGTATAGGCAGAGTAATGACAGCTGTCTATAGGCAGAGTAATGACAGCTGTGTATAGGCAGAGTAATGACAGGTGTGTATAGGCAGAGTAATGACAGCTGTGTATAGGCAGAGTAATGACAGCTGTGTATAGGCAGAGTAATGACAGTTGTGTATAGGCAGAGTAATGACAGCTGTGTATAGGCAGAGTAATGACAGCTGTCTATAGGCAGAGTAATGACAGCTGTGTATAGGCAGGGTAATGACAGCTGTGTATAGGCAGAGTAATGACAGCTGTGTATAGGCAGAATAATGACAGGTGTGTATAGGCAGAGTAATGACAGTTGTGTATTGGCAGAGTAATGACAGGTGTGTATAGGCAGAGTAATGACAGTTGTGTATAGGCAGAGTAATGACAGCTGTGTATAGGCAGAGTAATGACAGGTGTGTATAGGCAGAGTAATGACAGCTGTGTATAGGCAGAGTAATGACAGCTGTGTATAGGCAGAGTAATGACAGGCTGTGTATAGGCAGAATAATGACAGGTGTGTATAGGCAGAGTAATGACAGGTGTGTATAGGCAGAGTAATGACAGCTGTGTATAGGCAGAGTAATGACAGCTGTGTATAGGCAGAGTAATGACAGTTGTGTATAGGCAGAGTAATGACAGCTGTCTATAGGCAGAGTAATGACAGCTGTGTGTAGGCAGAGTAATGACAGCTGTGTATAGGCAGAGTAATGACTGGTGTGTATAGGTAGAGTAATGACAGCTGTTTATAGGCAGAGTAATGACAGTTGTGTATAGGCAGAGTAATGACAGTTGTGTATATTCAGAGTAATGACAGCTGTGTATAGGCAGAGTAATGACAGCTGTGTATAGGCAGAGTAATGACAGCTGTGTATAGGCAGAGTAATGACAGTTGTGTATTGGCAGAGTAATGACAGTTGTGTATAGGCAGAGTAATGACAGCTGTGTATAGGCAGAGTAATGACAGCTGTCTATAGGCAGAGTAATGACAGCTGTGTGTAGGCAGAGTAATGACAGGTGTCTATAGGCAGAGTAATGACAGCTGTCGATAGGCAGAGTAATGCCAGCTGTCTATAGGCAGAGTAATGACAGCTGTGTATAGGCAGAGTAATGACAGCTGTCTATAGGCAGAGTAATGACAGATGTGTATAGGCAGAGTAATGACAGCTGTGTATAGGCAGAGTAATGACAGCTGTGTATAGGCAGAGTAATAACAGCTGTCTATAGGCAGAGTAATGACAGTTGTGTATAGGCAGAGTAATGACAAGTGTGTATATGCAGAGTAATAACAGCTGTGTATGCAGAGTAATGACAAGTGTGTATAGGCAGAGTAATGACAAGTGTGTATAGGCAGAGTAATGACAAGTGTGTATAGGCAGAGTAATGACAAGTGTGTATAGGCAGAGTAATGACAGTGTGTATAGGCAGAGTAATGACAGTGTGTATAGGCAGAGTAATGACAAGCGTGTATAGGCAGAGTAATGACAGGTGTGTATAGGCAGAGTAATGACAGGTGTCTATAGGCAGAGTAATGACAGCTGTGTATAGGCAGAGTAATGACAGCTGTGTGTAGGCAGAGTAATGACAGCAGTCTATAGGCAGAGTAATGACAGCTGTATATAGGCAGAGTAATGACAGGTGTGTATATGCAGAGTAATGACAGCTGTCTGTAGGTAGAGTAATGACAGCTGTGTGTAGGCAGAGTAATGACAGCTGTGTATAGGCAGAGTGATGACAGCAGTCTATAGGCAGAGTAATGACAGCAGTCTATAGGCAGAGTAATGACAGGTGTGTATAGGCAGAGTAATGACAGCTGTCTGTAGGCAGAGTAATGACAGCTGTGTGTAGGCAGAGTAATGACAGGTGTGTATAGGCAGAGTAATGACAGCAGTCTATAGGCAGAGTAATGACAGCAGTCTATAGGCAGAGTAATGACAGGTGTGTATAGGCAGAGTAATGACAGGTGTGTATAGGCAGAGTAATGACAGCTGTCTGTAGGCAGAGTAATGACAGCTGTGTGTAGGCAGAGTAATGACAGCTGTGTATAGGCAGAGTAATGACAGCAGTCTATAGGCAGAGTAATGACAGCTGTGTATAGGCAGAGTAATGACAGGTGTGTATAGGCAGAGTAATGACAGGTGTGTATAGGCAGAGTAATGACAGCTGTCTATAGGCAGAGTAATGACAGCTGTGTGTAGGCAGAGTAATGACAGGTGTGTGTAGGCAGAGTAATGACAGCTGTGTATAGGCAGAGTAATGACAGCTGTGTATAGGCAGAGTAATGACAGCAGTCTATAGGCAGAGTAATGACAGGTGTGTGTAGGCAGAGTAATGACAGCTGTGTGTAGGCAGAGTAATGACAGCTGTGTGTAGGCAGAGTAATGACAGCAGTCTATAGGCAGAGTAATGACAGGTGTGTATAGGCAGAGTAATGACAGGTGTGTATAGGCAGAGTAATTACAGCTGTGTATAGGCAGAGTAATGACAGCTGTCTGTAGGCAGAGTAATGACAGCTGTGTGTAGGCAGAGTAATGACAGCTGTGTATAGGCAGAGTAATGACAGGTGTGTATAGGCAGAGTAATGACAGGTGTGTATAGGCAGAGTAATGACAGCTGTCTATAGGCAGAGTAATGACAGTTGTGTATAGGCAGAGTAATGACAGCTGTCTATAGGCAGAGTAATGACAGGTGTGTATAGGCAGAGTAATGACAGGTGTGTATAGGCAGAGTAATGACAGCTGTCTATAGGCAGAGTAATGGCAGTTGTGTATAGGCAGAGTAATGACAGCTGTTTAGGCAGAGTAATGACAGCTGTTATAGGCAGAGTAATGACAGTGTTATAGGCAGAGTAATGACAGCTGTGTATAGGCAGAGTAATGACAGCTGTCTATAGGCAGAGTAATGACAGGTGTGTATAGGCAGAGTAATGACAGCTGTCTATAGGCAGAGTAATGACAGCTGTGTATAGGCAGAGTAATGACAGCTGTCTATAGGCAGAGTAATGACATGTGTGTATAGGCAGAGTAATGACAGCTGTCTATAGGAAGTAATGACAGCTGTGTATAGGCAGAGTAATGACAGCTGTCTATAGGCAAGTAATGACAGCTGTGTATGGCAGAGTAATGACAGCTGTCTATAGGCAGGTAATGACAGGTTTTATAGGCAGAGTAATGACAGCTTGTGTAGGCAAAAAAAAAAAAAAAAAAAAAAAAAAAAAAAAAAAAATAAAAAACAGCTGTTATAGGCAGAGTAATGACAGTGTAATAGGCAGAGTAATGACGGGTGTTTAGGAGAGTAATGACAGGTTTTAAAAGGAGAGTAATGACGGGTGTGTATAGGCAGAGTAATGACAGCGTCTATGGCAAGTAATGACAGCGTTTTTGCAGAGTAATGACAGGTGTGTATAGGCAGAGTAATGACAGTTGTTTAGGCAGAGTAATGACAGCTGTGTTGGGCGAGTAATGACAGTTGTGTATAGGCAGGGTAATGACAGCGTTATAGGCAGAGAAATGACAGCTTTATAGGCAAAATAATGACAGGTGTGTATAGGCAGAGAAATGACGTTTGTATGGCAGAGTAATGACGGGTGTTTAGGCAGAGTAATGACTTTTTGGGGAAGTAATGACAGCTGTGTATAGGCAGAGTAATGACAGGGTTATAGGCAGAGTAATGACAGCGTGTATAGGCAGAGTAATGACAGTGTGTATAGGCAGAGTAATGACGTGTGTATAGGCAGAGTAATGACAGCTGTTTAGGCAAAATAATGACGTGTTTAGGCAGAGTAATGACAGGTGTGTTAGGCGGGAAATAAGCTGTGTATAGGCAGAGAAATGACAGCTGTGTAAGGCAGAGTAATGACAGGTTATAGGCGGGAAATGACAGCTGTTATAGGCAGAGAAATGACAGCTGGTGTAGGCAGAGTAATGACAGCTGTGTTAGGCAGAGTAATGACTGGTGTGTAAGGAGAGTAATGACAGCTGTTTATAGGCAGAGTAATGACAGTTGTGTATAGGCAGAGTAATGACAGTTGTTATACAGAGTAATGACAGCTGTGTTAGGCAGAGTAATGACAGCTGTGTATAGGCAGAGTAATGACAGTGTGTATGGGCAGAGTAATGACAGTTGTGTTTTGGCAGAGTAATGACAGTTGTTATAGGCAAATGCAGTGTGTATAGGCAGAGTAATGACAGCTGTTATAGGCAGAGTAATGACAGTGTGTTAGGCAGAGTAATGACAGGTGTTATAGGCAGAGTAATGACAGCTGTCTATGGGCGAGTAATGCAGTGTTTAGGCAGAGTAATGACGGGTGTTATAGGCAGAGTAATGACAGCGTTATAGGCAGAGTAATGACAGCTGTTATAGGCAGAGTAATGACGGGTGTGTATAGGCAGAGTAATGACAGTGTCTATAGGCAGAGTAATGACAGTGTGTTGGGCAGAGTAAGGGCAGCTGTTTAGGCAGAGTAATGACAGGTGTTATAGGCAGAGTAATGACAGTGTTATAGGCAGAGTAATGACAGTTTTTAGGCAGAGTAATGACAGTGTGTTAGGCAGAGTAATGACAGCTGTTTAGGCAGAGTAATGACGGGTGTTTAGGCGAGTAAACAGCTGTTTAGGCAGAGTAATGACGGGTGTTATAGGCAGAGTAATGACAGCTGTCTATAGGCAAGTAATGACAGTGTTTAGGCAGAGTAATGACGGGGTGTTATAGGCAGAGTAATGACGGGTGTGTATAGGCAGAGTAATGACAGCTGTCTATGGGCAGAGAAATGACATGTGATAGGCAGAGTAATGCCAGCTGTCTAAGGCAGAGTAATGACAGCTGTGTATAGGCAGAGTAATGACAGCTGTCTATAGGCAGAGTAATGACAGTGTGTATAGGCAGAGAAATGACAGCTTTTATAGGCGAGTAATGACAGTGTGTATAGGCAGAGTAATGACAGCTGTTATAGGCGAGTAATGACAGCTGTGTATAGGCAGAGTAATGACAGCTGTCTATGGCAGAGTAATGACAGGGTGTATAGGCAGAGTAATGACAGCTGTTTAGGCAGAGTAATGACAGGTGTATAGGCAGAGTAATACAGCTGTTTAGGCAGAGTAATGACAGCTGTAATAGGCGAGTAATACGGGTGTTATAGGCAGAGTAATGACAGTGTCAAAGGCAGAGTAATGACAGGTGTGTATAGGCAGAGTAATGACAGTGTCTAAGGCAGAGTAATGACAGTGTGTTTTGGCAGAGTAATGACGGGTGTTGGGGGGAAAAAATTTTTTGGCAGAGTAATGACAGTGTGTATAGGCAGAGTAATGACAGTTGTGTATAGGCGGTAATGACAGCTGTGTATGGGCAGAGTAATGACAGTGTGTATAGGCAAATAAGGTGTATAGGAGAGTAATGACAGTTGTGTATGGCAGATAATGACAGGTGTGTATAGGCAGAGTAATGACAGTTGTGTATGGCAGAGTAATGACAGTGTGTATAGGCAGAGTAATGACGGGTGTGTATAGGCAGAGTAATGACAGCTGTGTATAGGCAGAGTAATGACAGCTGTGTATAGGCAGAGTAATGACAGCTGTGTATAGGCAGAATAATGACAGCTGTCTATGCAGAGTAATGACAGTGTGTATAGGCAGAGTAATGACAGCTGTGTATAGGCAGAGTAATGACAGCTGTGTATAGGCAGAGTAATACAGTGTTAGGCAGAGTAATGACAGTGTGTATGGCAGAGTAATGACAGTGTGTATAGCAGAGTAATACAGTGTGTATAGGCAGAGTAATGACAGTGTGTATAGGCAGAGTAATGACAAGTGTGTATAGGCAGAGTAATGACAAGTGTGTATAGGCAGAGTAATGACAGTGTGTATAGGCAGAGTAATGACAGGCAGAGTAATGACAGTGTGTATAGGCAGAGTAATGACAAGTGTGTATAGGCAGAGTAATGACAAGTGTGTATAGGCAGAGTAATGACAAGTGTTATAGGCAGAGTAATGACAGTGTGTATAGGCAGAGTAATGACAGCTTGTAGGGAAGTAATGACAGTGTGTATAGGCAGAGTAATGACAGCTGTCTATAGGCAGAGTAATGACAGTGTGTATAGGCAGAGTAATGACAGCTGTCTATAGGCAGAGTAATGACAGGCGTGTATAGGCAGAGTAATGACAGCTGTCTATAGGCAGAGTAATGACAGGCGTGTATAGGCAGAGTAATGACAGCTGTCTATAGGCAGAGTAATGACAGGCGTGTATAGGCAGAGTAATGACAGCTGTTATAGGCAGAGTAATGACAGCTGTGTATAGGCAGAGTAATGACAGCTGTGTATAGGCAGAGTAATGACAGCTGTGTATAGGCAGAGTAATGACAGCGTGTATAGGCAGAGTAATGACAGCTGTCTATAGGCAGAGTAATGACAGCTGTCGTATAGGCAGAGTAATGACCAGGCTGTCTCTAGGCAGAGTAATGACAGCTGTTATAGGCAGGGTAATGACAGTGTCTATAGGCAGAGTAATGACAAGATGTGTATAGGCAGAGTAATGACAGCTGTGTATAGGCAGAGTAATGACAGCTGTCTATAGGCAGAGTAATGACAGCTTGTATAGGCAAGAGTAATGACAGCTGTGTGTAGTGCAGAGTAATGACAGCTGTCTATAGGCAGAGTATGACAGCTGTCGTATAGGCAGAGTAATGACAGCTGTGTAATAGGCAGAGTAATGACAGTTGTGTATAGGCAAGAGTAATGACAGCTGTCTATAGGCAGAGTAATGACAGCTGTCATAGGCAGAAGTAATGACAGCTGTCTATAGGCAGAGTAATGACAGCTGTGTATAGGCAGAGTAAATGACAGGTGTTATAGCAGAGTAATGACAGATGTGTATAGGCAGAGTAATGACAGCTGTGTATAGGGCCGAGTAATGACAGTTGTGTATAGGCCAGAGTAATGACAGAGTTGTTGTTATAGGGCTAGAGTAATGACAGCTGTGTATAGGCAAGAGTAATGACAGACTTGTCAGTATAAGGCAGGAGTAATGACAGCTGTGTAGTAGGCAGAGTAATGACAGCTGTGTATAGGCAGAGCTAATGACAAGCTGGTGTACTAGGCAGAGTAATGACAGTTGTGTATTGGCAGTATGAAAGTTGATAGACAGCTTAATGACAGGTGTGTATACGGCAGAGAGTAATGACAAGCTGTGGTAATACGGCAGGATTAATGACAGTTGTGTAATAGGCAGGAGTACTGAAGAGCTTGGTGTATGAGGCAGAGTAAAGTGACAGCCTGTGTAGAGGCAGAGTAATGACAGCTGTGTAGGCATGAGTATGACAACGGCACTGTGTAGTATGCAGAAGTATGACAGGTGTGTATAGGACAGAAGTAATGACAGGTTGTATAGGGCAGACGTAATGACCAGCTGTCTATAGGCAGGAGGTAATGACCAGCTGTGTAGTAGGCCAGGAGTAATGACAGTACGGTGTTAGGCAGGTAGGACAGGCTGTGCTATAGGTGGCAGAGTAATGACAGCTGTGTCGCATAGGCAGAGTAATGACAGCTGTGTTAAGGCAGGAGTAATGACATGGTGTGTATAGTGCAGAGTAATGACAGCTGTTATAGGCAGAGTAATGACAGTGTGTATAGGCAGAGTAATGACAGTGTGTATAGGCAGAGTAATGACAGTGTGTATAGGCAGAGTAATGACAGCTGTTAGTATGCAGAGTACAGTATAGGACAGCTGTGTATAGGCAGAGTAATGACAGTGTGTATAGGCAGAGTAATGACAGCTGTGTATAGGCAGAGTAATGACAGCTGTGTATAGGCAGAGTAATGACAGGTGTGTATAGGCAGAGTAATGCAGCTGTCTATAGGCAGAGTAATGACAGTGTGTGAATAGGCAGAGTAATGACGTGTGTATAGGCAGAGTAATGACAGCTGTTATAGGCAGAGTAATGACAGTGTGTATAGGCAAGTAATGACAGCTGTCTATAGGCAGAGTAATGACAGCTGTTATAGGCAGAGTAATGACAGTGTCTATAGGCAGAGTAATGACAGCTGTCTATAGGCAGAGTAATGACAGCTGTCTATAGGCGAGTAATGACAGTGTGTATAGGCAGAGTAATGACAGCTGTGTATAGGCAGAGTAATGACAGCGTCTATAGGCAGAGTAATGACAGGTGTATAGGCAGAGTAATGACAGCGTATAGGCAGAGTAATGACAGCTGTGTATAGGCAGAGTAATGACAGCTGTCTATAGGCAGAGTAATGACAGTGTGTATAGGCAGAGTAATGACAGCTGTGTATAGGCAGAGTAATGACAGCTGTGTATAGGCAGAGTAATGACAGCTGTCTATAGGCAGAGTAATGACAGCTGTCTATGGAGAGAATGACAGTGTATAGGGAGTAATACAGTGTGTTAGGCAGAGTAATACAGTGTTATGGCAGAGTAATGACAGCTGTGTATAGGCAGAGTAATGACACTGTGTATAGGCAGAGTAATGACAGCTGTCTATAGGCAGAGTAATGACAGCTGTGTATAGGCAGAGTAATACAGTGTTATAGGCAGAGTAATGACAGTGTGTATAGGCAGAGTAATGACAGCTGTGTATAGGCAGAGTAATGACAGGTGTATAGGCAGAGTAATGACAGCTGTGTATAGGCAGAGTAATGACAGTGTGTATGGCAGGTAATGACAGCTGTGTATAGGCAGAGTAATGACAGGTGTGTATAGGCAGAGTAATGACAGCTGTGTGTAGGCAGAGTAATGACAGCTGTGTATAGGCAGAGTAATACAGCTGTCTATAGGCAGAGTAATGACAGCTGTCAATAGGCAGAGTAATGACAGGTGTGTATAGGCAGAGTAATGACAGGTGTATAGGCAAGTAATGACAGCTGTGTATAGGCAGAGTAATGACAGTGTTATAGGCAGAGTAATGACAGCTGTGTATAGGCAGAAATGACAGGTGTGTATAGGCAGAGTAATGACAGCTGTGTATAGGCAGAGTAATGACAGCTGTGTATAGGGAGAATACAGGGTGTATAGGCAGAGTAATGACAGCTGTGTATAGGCAGAGTAATGACAGCTGTGTATAGGCAGAGTAATGACAGGTGTGTATAGGCAGAGTAATGACAGCTGTGTATAGGCAGAGTAATGACAGCTGTGTATAGGCAGAGTTAATGACAGCTTGTGTATAGGCAGAGTAATGACAGCTGTCTGTAGGTAGAGTAATGACAGCTGTGTGTAGGCAGAGTAATGACAGCTGTGTATAGGCAGAGTAATGACAGGTGTGTATAGGCAGAGTAATGACAGCCGGTCTATAGGCAGAGTAATGACAGTCTGTGTATAGGCAGAGTAATGACAGGTGTGTATTAGGCAGTTAATGACAGCTGTGTATAGGCAGAGTAATGACAGCTGTGTAGGTAGCCAGTAATGACAGCGTGTGTAGGCAGAGTAATGACAGCTGTGTATAGGCAGAGTAATTGACAGCTGTGTATAGGCAGAGTCAATGACAGTGTGTATAGGCAGAGTAATGACAGTTGTGTATAGTCAGAGTAATGACAGTGTGTATAGGCAGAGTAATGACAGGTGTGTATAGGCAGAGTAATGACAGGTGGTATAGGCAGATTAATGACAATCTGTCTATAAGGCAGAGGAATTACCAGCTTGTGATAAGGCCGAGTAATGGACAGCTGTCTAATAGGCCGGAGTTATATACAGGTGGTATAGGCAGAGTAATGACAGCTGTTCTATAGGCGAGTAATGACAGGATGCTTGTACTATTTCGGCGCAGAGCTAATGACAGGTGTCATAGGCAGCAGTAATGACAGCTGTCTATAGGCAGTCTGTAATGACCGCTTGTCTATAGGCAGAGTAATGGAAGCTTCGTCTATAGCAGAAGTAATGACAGGCTGTCTATAGGTCCGCAAGGTGATGTTAATGACAGCGTAAGGTGCTATAGGCAGAAGCTAATGACAGCTGGTCTATAGGCAGAGTGCAATGACAGGCTGTCTATAGACAGAGTAATGACAGCTGTCGTATAGGCCGAGTAATGCCAGCTTGTCTATAGGCAGAGTAATGACAGCTGTCACTATAGGCAGAGTAATGATCCGGTTGTGTATAGTCATGAGTAATGACCGGCTGTCGTATAGGGCCTAGTATGTATGGTATATGGACCAGGCTGTGTATAGGCAAGAGTAATGACAGCTTGTCTATAGGCAGGAGTAATGACAGCTGTGTATAGGTCAGAGTATAATGACAGCTGTGTATAGGCAGAGTAATGACAGTTGTATAGGCAGAGTAATGAATGTGTATAGGCAGAGTAATGACAGTGTGTATAGGCAGAGTAATGACAATGTGTATAGGCAGAGTAATGACAGCTGTGTATAGGCAGAGTAATGAAGCTGTGTATAGGCAGAGTAATGACAGTGTTAGGATAATGCAAGGAGTAATGACAGCTGTGTATAGGCAGAGTAATGAAGTGTGTATAGGCAGAGTAATGACAGCTGTGTATAGGCAGAGTAATGACAGTGTGTATAGAGAATAATGACAAGGTGTATAGGCAGAGTAATGACAGTGTTAAGGCAGAGTAATGACAGTGTATAGGCAGAGTAATGACAGCTGTGTATAGGCAGAGTAATGACAGTGTGTATAGGCAGAGTAATGACAGTGTGTATAGGCAGAGTAATGACAGTGTGTATAGGCAGAGTAAACAGCTGTGTATAGGCAGAGTAATGACAGTTGTGTATAGGCAGAGTAATGACAGCTGTGTATAGGCAGAGTAATGACAGCTGTGTATAGGCAGAGTAATGACAGCTGTGTATAGGCAGAGTAATGACAGCTGTGTATAGGCAGAGTAATGACAGCTGTGTATAGGCAGAGTAATGACAGCTGTGTATAGGCAGAGTAATGACAGGTGTGTATAGGCAGAGTAATGACAGGTGTGTATAGGCAGAGTAATGACAGTTGTGTATAGGCAGAGTAATGACAGCTGTGTATAGGCAGAGTAATGACAGCTGTGTATAGGCAGAGTAATGACAGCTGTGTATAGGCAGAGTAATGACAGCTGTCTATAGGCAGAGTAATGACAGCTGTGTATAGGCAGAGTAATGACAGGTGTGTATAGGCAGAGTAATGACAGCTGTGTATAGGCAGAGTAATGACAGCTGTGTATAGGCAGAGTAATGACAGCTGTGTATAGGCAGAGTAATGACAGCTGTGTATAGGCAGAGTAATGACAGTGTGTATAGGCAGAGTAATGACAGCTGTGTATAGGCAGAGTAATGACAGCTGTCTTAGGCAGAGTAATGACAGCTGTGTATAGGCAGAGTAATGACAGGTGTGTATAAGGCAGAAGTAATGACGGGTGTGTAAGAGAGAATAAGGTAAAGCTGTATCAGGGCAGTAATGATTTGTATATGCAGAGATACACTGTTAGTGGCAGGAGGGAATGAAGCAGATAGGAATTTGATACAGTTTGAAGTGGTATAGCAGAAGTGTGTATGGCAGAGTGAATGTGTATGGCAGAGTAATGACAGTGTATAGGAAAAAGTGTGTATAGGCAGAGTAAAGTGGTTGGCAGAGTAATGACGTGTGTATAGGAGAGGTGTAGGCAGTTGAAGCTGTATAGGCAGATAGGTGTGTATAGGCAGAGTAATACAGCTGTGTATAGCAAGTAATACAGTGTGTAAGGCAGAGTAATGACAGCTGTGTATAGGCAGAGTAATGACAGCGTTATAGGCAGAGTATGACATGTGTTAGGCAGAGTAATGACAGGTGTTAGGCAGAGTAATGACAGCTGTGTTAGGCAGAGTATGACAGCGTGTGGAGAGTACAGGTTATAGGCAGAGTAATGACAGTGTTATAGCAGAATGACAGCTGTGTTAGGCAGAATGACAGCTGTCTTAGGCAGAGTAATGCAGCTTGTTAGGAAGTAATGACAGCTGTGTTAGGCAGAGTAATGACAGGTGTATGGCAAGTAATGACAGTGTGTTAGGCAGAGTAATACAGTGTCTATAGGCAGAGTAATGCAGGGGAAGCAGGTGAGAGGTTGTTGGCAGAGTAATGACAAGTGTGTATAGGCAGAGTAATGACAAGTGTGTATAGGCAGAGTAATGACAAGTGTGTATAGGCAGAGTAATGACAAGTGTGTATAGGCAGAGTAATGACAAGTGTGTATAGGCAGATTAATGACAGTTGTGTATAGGCAGAGTAATAACAGCTGTGTATAGGCAGAGTAATGACAAGTGTGTATAGGCAGAGTAATGACAGCTGTCTATAGGCAGAGTATAGACAAGTGTGTATAGGCAGAGTAATGACAGCTGTCTATAGGCAGAGTAATGACAGGCGTGTATAGGCAGAGTAATGACAGCTGTCTATAGGCAGAGTAATGACAGGCGTGTATAGGCAGAGTAATGACAGCTGTCTATAGGCAGAGTAATGACAGGCGTGTATAGGCAGAGTAATGACAGCTGTCTATAGGCAGAGTAATGACAGGCGTGTATAGGCAGAGTAATGACAGCTGTGTATAGGCAGAGTAATGACAGCTGTGTATAGGCAGAGTAATGACAGCTGTCTATAGGCAGAGTAATGACAGGTGTGTATAGGCAGAGTAATGACAGCTGTCTATAGGCAGAGTAATGACAGCTGTCAATAGGCAGAGTAATGACAGGTGTGTATAGGCAGAGTAATGACAGGTGTCTATAGGCAGAGTAATGACAGCTGTGTATAGGCAGAGTAATGACAGCTGTGTATAGGCAGAGTAATGACAGGTGTGTATAGGCAGAGTAATGCCAGCTGTCTTTAGGCAGAGTAATGACAGCTGTGTATAGGCAGAGTAATGACAGGTGTGTATAGGCAAAGTAATGACAGTGTGTACCACGAAAACACGAGAAGTAGACGGTAAACTTTACTTCCAGCACGATTTATTTTTGTATGTTGCATATCCCTTACGTTGGACGGAGGGAATAGCAGAGTCCATGGAAATATCGATACATGAAGCCCATAACCGGGCATTCTCACGATGTTTATACTTCACCTCGACACCGCAAGGTACAAGAGGAACATGATGAGATGAATGATGAGATATCCCTTACAGGACGTTGCAGTCAACACCAGCATTTGATGTCTTGGCAAGTTTTACATTCAGTAGTTTGCCATTGATTTCTGAACGACCGGTTCACATACCCCCGTAAGTTACCAGCGCGACGCGAACCGCTGCCGTTTCTCGCAGCTGCTGTTTTCCCCACATTGTGGGCTGGATCCGTCTTTCATTGTATACGTCATTTTTTCGATGAAGTACTTTTAAAATAACTTAAACCATTATATATGCTAACAATACTAACCAATGCATATAATGACAGTTAGGAGAAATACAACCGAGCAATGTATAATTATAGTTTTTTTTTAAATGTTGCATATCCCTTGCAGGACGTTGCAGTCAACACCAGCATTTTTCAGCTGCTGTTGATGTACTAGGCAAGTTTTTACGTTCAGTAGTTTGCCATTGCTTTCTGAACGACCTGCTCCGATACCAACACGTTATAACATAGCGCGACACGATCTGCTGCACAAATCTGTCGCGGCTGCGTTTCGAACGCCTGGTAAGCGGCTCACGAACAGCGTTCGCAAGACTTTAGCCACGGGTCGGCTAATTATAGTTAGGACAACCTAAAGATACTTACCCTGATGCCCAGCTCATCAAGGACGTGTTTAGCGCGTCTTTCTTTCTCCCTCTCGACTTTGGTCAAAGACCGACGATGTCTCCCGTGCGCCTCCTTCGTTTCCTTACGTTTAAACTGCAGAACGGTTGTAAATTCTTCGAGCTGCAAGTTTTAAGATAAATATATTTAACATTAATAGTGGTGGTGATGGTGGTGGGTTTTGGCTGTGGTGGTCTTCTTCTTCTTCTTTATGTTAAGGTTTGCTTTTATTATTAAGTTGTTTGTCAGTGTTTGTGCCCTAGGATTCAGACGTCACAGAGACTTCAGTTAATTTTATTTTTGGATAATTTTTGTTAAAGTGTACTTTTTATTTTTACTGACGAAAGCCTTTCTTCTATAACGTCTATTTTGTC
Source organism: Cepaea nemoralis (assembly GCA_014155875.1). Lineage (NCBI taxonomy): Eukaryota > Metazoa > Mollusca > Gastropoda > Stylommatophora > Helicidae > Cepaea > Cepaea nemoralis. Next base: position 22,308 of record JACEFZ010028237.1, read on the forward strand.
GCTTGTGATTGTGTTCTTGTAAAGCTATCCAATTCTACTTTAAGATTTTAGTTTTAAATTACTGGTATGAATTTCTTGGATACCATACTTGCTTTTCACGCCCCAGAGAAGTAAGACACTTATGTATGTTATTATTATACTGTTCAGTTAAACAACGTCGAACTGAGGTCTTTATCTGACTTTTGTCTTTAGTTATTGTACAGAGCTGTAATGCTTTATCTGTTTGCCACTACTCTCTTGTCATGAATATAAACATTCATTCCATTTCCTTGTTGAGTCTCTCCATACTTTTTGTATTCCGTCGTATGATCTCCTTCTCGTGTTCCCATGCGCGCGCGCGCGCGTGTGTGTGTGTGAGAGAGAGAGAGAGAGAGAAGGGGTGGGGGGAAGGGAGAGAGAGAGTGTAGAAAGAGGTTCACCAGAAAAATACAATGGAAAAACAGTAATACTATTGGATTGTGTTGCAAACACAAAAACCATGCTGATGACAATAAATAAAGCGAAGTGAAAGCAATAATGCCAGTACACTAATCTCAACAGTGATGGCCTATCTCGTTGTCATCAGTGTTCAGCTGAGATGAACTATAACTCATCTGTTTATCATATCAAATTTAAACTATCTCCGCGGTGAAGGTGTTACGGACTCGATTCGTAATTCTGTATACCCGGGTTCGAAACACAGCGGTGCTGGTTTTTTCGACAAAGGTATAGGAGCTGGTCGTTGAGAAAGCAATGGCAAACTACTGAACGTAAAACTTCCCCAAGGATCACAAACAGCCAAAATGCTGGGATTGACTGCTACGTCCTGTGACGGACATGTAACTAAATTAAAAAAAAATAAATACGAGATAACCGATTACTGACCTCTTTATGAGATATAGAATGACTCACTTGTTTATGCGATCAAATTTAACCCATGTATTTATGAGATAACCAATTACTTCCATGTTTATTTATTAGATATAGAATAACTAACCTGTTTATACGATCAGATTTGAACCACTATTTTTATGAGATAACCAATTACTGATCTATTTATTGGGTACAGAATGGCACATCTATTTATGAGATATAGAATGACTCACCTGCTTATGAGAAATTGTCTGTTTGGCATCGAACACTGTCCAGATGACACTTTCAAAACAGCCAGGTGTGGTTAGGGAGCCGTTATACCTGTAGTAGCGAGACAGATCTTTAGGGAGAAAGTCTCGTAAGGACATCAGCGGGAGCACGTCCCTATCCTTTCTCTCTGTGAAAACAGTATCAGATTTACACGGCATGTCCGAATGGATACGAGCTCTCGCTCTTAAACTTCTGATGTGCTGATGGCGAGGTAGCGGGTTCAACTCCTACACCGGTCAGTTGGACTAAAATGTTGATTTCCTGTCCTTGACTTGAGAACGTAAATTACAAGTACCTCATAAGTCGGAGTAGATTTGCCTGATGGCCGGGGATACTAGTAAAAGGGAAAGCTAATCCAGACGCAAAAATCAGCCCAGTGTGGATTAGCTCGAGTTCAAAGCGAGGGGAAAAAGATTTGCCCAGAGTCGAATGCGCCAGGGCATCAGCGTTCATCGAATAATTCAAATACACATGTTGTTGTTGTTGATGATGATGATGATGATGATGGTATAGCACCTGTTATGAGCAAGTAGCTCTTTATAGACCATTTTCATGTGTCAAAAACAACAACCCTAGTCATCCTCAATTGTGACAATGCAGTATATTGTTGATAGGTTGAAGTCCTGGGAGTACTTCATCGCCTCCTTCGGTTTCATCGTTGTTAATTACACAGCAGAGTATCAATCAGGAAGGTCGTCTATATTATCATTATCAGAAAGTTCGTGTAAGTGCTCAAAGTAATTTACGTAACTCTATTAGTATTTGTCCCCTCTTGTAAGCAATTCTCTACAACTGCGAAAGACTGAATCTCAATTTTCTTCCACGCCTCTGTGATGTAGTTGTTTCTTAGACATCATTTTCCACTCTTTCATGCCCGTTTGGTGTAGTTGTTTCTTGGATATTATTTTCCCGTCTTTCATGTCTGTTTGATGTAATTGTTTCTTGGATATCATTTTCCTCTCTTCCATGCCTATGTGATGTTTTTTTCTTAAATATATTTTTCTCAAATATATTTTTCTCTCTTCCATGCATATGTTATGTAATTGATTTTGGATACATTTTTTTTCTTTTCTGTGCCTGTGTGATCTAGTTGTTTCTAGAAAACGCTTGTGTGAGCAATGGGAAGCGAGCTATACATCCGTAATATCTTAATCAAACAAAAACCCACTATTTGAAACGGCTCATATTTAATTTATAATCATTAAAACACTTGGATCAAACCCATAGGTGCTACGACTCCTAAATATCGCAATATGTAGGAATTGATCGTTCAAGAACACACTATTTCTGAGCTCTTCTGATTCGCTTCTTTGCCGTCACCAATCTTAATTCCAAATTCAAACATTCTTAAATAAATTGTTTTGTCTGTTACTATATTTTATTATTTAAAATATAATTTGTTTGACAAGATGCAAAACATTATTTCTATAGGCCAAAAGGCTGGAGCTAGTCTTGACTTTTAGTTAACATTAAACAATACTTTAAAGCCAGCAAAGATGGATTTAACGCCCAGCTTGAAGCGTTCTACGGCGAAATAAGATGAGTTTACGGCGCAGCTTTATTGGTTTACAAATAAGATGTATTTACTGTTCAAATGCGCTGGGTTGCAGATGAATAAGATGGGTTTACTGTTCAACTGCGCTGGGTTATAGATGAGTAAGATGGGTTTACTGTTCAACTGCGCTGGGTTACAGGTGAAAAAAGATGTTTATCGCTCAACTTTACAGGGTTAAGAAGAGAGGTTTTCGGATAAACTGCAGCGGGCACAGACAAATAAGATGGAGTTGCTGTTAATTCAGTTGGGCTACAGAAGAAGATGGGTTTGTGGCTCAACTTCATTGAGTTATAGCTGCAGTTTTATTGTTCAATTTTATTGAATTAAGTCGAGTATGCTGGATCTACTGTACAAAGTCATAGGCTAACCGTCGAATAAGATGGATTTATGTCTTAAGTAGAATAATATGAGCTCAGCTTCACGAGTTTACAACCAATCGACATTTACGATCGAGCGACAAGGAGTTACCGCCCAACTTCATGGGTTTGGAGCCAAACCTCTTAATTGCTTTTGTTGGGCCTTTATCATATTATCCGGTAAGGCTATTCCAGCAAACCCTGAATTATTTAGAAATCATGAAATAAATCCCAGAACAAGAACATTATCTTTTATTTTAAAGCATTTGCAAAATCGAGTAGTCGAACATATATCAGTGAGCGGTTAAGAGAGTTAATCAGTCTTCAGGAATCCCCGTGCAGTCGAAAGGCTATAAAACGCCGTCATCATCGATTTCTCAACAAGTAATAAAATGTGGTCGTAGCGTGGGGGGAAAAAAAAGAAACAAGAAATATATGCAATTCTGTTAGTTTCTTTACGGTTTGCATAAACACCAGCTTTGCTTGAAAATAACAACATCAACAACAACACATTAAAAAAGAAAACCCAGGAAACAGTACCAGGATCTCTGACGTGTTTTAATGCCTTCACTATGGCTGCCAAGCTCGGATTGTCAGTCTCGGAAATCTGAGGACGTAGATAAGATCCACATAGTTTTAACCATCTAGTTTGTACATATCAGTTAACTACTGACTTCACAAGCTTACGTCTAATATGAGAAAAATAGAAACACGCTGGCGTCTAGCAAATTTTCACACTGTCTGTACATTGACAAGTCTCTGTCATATCTCTCTCTCTCTCTCTCTCTCTCTCTCTCTCTCTCTCCTCTCTCTCTCTCTCTCTCTCTCTCTCTCTCTCTCTCTCTCTCTCTCTCTCTGTATATGTATATATATATATATATATAATATATATATATATATATATATATATATATATATATACACTAGCTGACCCGGCCCGGCTTCGCCCAGACCCTGGTGGGGAGCATCTAATTTAATTCATATAAGTAGTCATATAAGCTCCCGTTCCCGTTCCCGACTATCTGTCTGTCTGTCTGTCTGTCTGTCTGTCTGTCTGTCTGTCTGTCTGTCTGTCTGACCCGGCCCGGCTTCGCCCAGCCCATGGTGGAGAGCATCTCATTTAAATCATATAAGTAGTCATATAAGCTCCCGTTCCCGACTGTCTGTCTGTCTGTCTGTCAGTCTGTCTGTCTGACCCGGCCCGGCATCGCCCAGCTCCTGGTGTGGAGCATCTCATTTAATTCATATAAGTAGTCATATAAGTTCCCGTTCCCGACTATCTGTCTGTCTGTCTGTCCGTCCGTCCGTCCATACCTCCCTCCCTCTCTGTCTGTCTGTCTGTCTGTCTGTCTGTCTGTCTGTATGTCTGCCTGTCTGTCTAATCATTTATTGGTTGCAGTTAGAACAACCTTAGACAAACGAGGAGGAGGGAGGAGGAGGAGGAGGAAGGAGGAGGATGGGGAGAGGGAGGAGGAGGGAGGATGAGGGAGGGGGAGGAGGAAGAGGGAGGAGGAGGAGGGAGGAGGAGAACGCAGGAGAAGGAGGAGGGAGGAGGAGTGAGAGGGTGGAGGAGGAGGGAGGAGGAGAGAGGAGGCGGAGGGAAAAGGAGGAGGGAGGAGGAAGAGGGAGAAGGAGGTGGAGGAGGGGGAAGAGGGAGGAGGAGGGATGTGGAGGGAGGAGGAGGAGGGTGGAGGTAGAGGGAGGAGGAGGAGGGAGGAGGAGGGAGAAGGAGGAGGAGGGAGGAAGAGGGATGAGGGGGAGGAGGGAGGAGGAGAAGGGAGGAAGAGGGTGGAGGAGGAATGAAGAGGAGTGATTAGGAGGAGGAGATAGGAGGAGGAGGAAGGAGGAGCGCGAGGAGGAGGGAGGAGGCAGGAGGTGGGAGGAGGAGGTAGGAGGTAGGAGGAGGAGGAAGAGGAGGGAGGAGGGGGAGGGGAGGAGGAAGAGAGTAGGAGGAGGAGGAGGGGAGAGAAGGAGGAGGAGGAGGATTATAACGCATATGCCTGTAGATAACTGCAGCGAAAAGGTGGGGAGCATCTCATTTAATTCATATATGTAGTCATATAAGCTCCCGTTCCCGACTATCTGTCTGTCTGTCTGTCTATCTATCTATCTGACCCGGCGTGGCTTCGCCCAGCTCCTGGCGTTGAGCGTCTCATTATATCCATACAACAAAAAAAAAGTTACTTAAAAGAATTTCCTTCCACACACCATCCATTATTTTTAATGAAAACTGTTTTTAATCATCTGCATGACTGTAGATAACTTCTTTAAGCATAAAACGATGAGTTATGCATTATGCATTATTTTTATGAAAACTTTGAAAATGCCTTAAAGATTATATCATTATTTATTATAACTCATATGTCCGTAAATAACTATAGACAAAGAGTTTATAAATCTTTGAAAACGATGCAACAATATGACTATAAGGTATATAGCAATGTTATTAAAAGTTATGCCTCTTGAAATAACTTTTCTAGAGTTAAGTCCCCTTGCTATATAGAAATTATAATGAAAAATGAAATATTAAATAATATTAAGTAAGTAGCCGATTTTACACTAAACAAATATGACAGTTGGCAGCGTGGGAATGAGAGGAAGACGTGTAGAAAATTTCATCTCAATCGGATGGACAGTTCGCGAACGCATAAAGGACATACAGACATCCTTTTATATATATATATATATATATATATATATATATATATATATATATATATATATATATATATATATATATATATATATATATATATATATATGTGATGTACACTTGTAATGTCATCTACTCTTCTTATTCTTCCCCCTCGTCTTCTTGTTCATCTGCTGCTTTTTCTCTATCGTCCCTGTAGGTTTTGTCGTACAGTGGAGTATATATCATAACCAGCTTTAGCGAGGTCATCCTGTATTTTACCAAACCGTGTTGTCCTGTCTTCACCTTAAGTGGCTCTGCCATTTGTCCTGACGTTTTTCATGAATACTCGGATGCATGCTTATGCATGTTAAAAATAGCCTCGGCAGTTGCCTTTCTGTGTAAATCATGTTACTAATTATTCCACATATAGTTATGCTCTTTACACTGTCTATAACGCATACTCACTAGTGTTAACATAACATGTGTACCATACCTCGTACATGACTCCTAAGACTGCCAGCCCTCCTTCCTCCATAAGTGCTTCTGAAATGCTAGAATACAGCTGGCTGTTGTAGGTAACCAAATGAAGCTGTCGGGTACACAAACAGTTGTATAAGTGAAGCCATAGAGCTACATCTTACAAGTGGCCAATTGTTATTTCATGAAACAACGCATGTTTTGAATATGACCAATGTGAAGCTACAAACTACACAAGCTTGTTTGCAAAAGTGACCCAGCCAGCCATTTAAAAAAAAATAGAGTTCAGAATTGGGCAGGTAGGTTCTCTATTTTATTATTTTATTGTGTTCTTTATTCCAATAGTCTGGGAGTTACTGAGAGTTAGTGTGACTTTTATTTCCGGAACATTATATTTAACATCATGTTTAAATTAAATAAGATAGCATCGTGTTTACATAAAATAAGATAACATCGTGTATAAATAAAATAAGATAACATCGTGTATAAATAAAATAAGATAATGTCGTGTATAAATAAAATAAGATAACATCGTGTATAAATAAAATAAGATAATATCGTGTATAAATAAAATAAGATAACATCCTGTATAAATAAAATAAGATAACATCGTGTATAAATAAAATAAGATAACATCGTGTATAAATAAAATAAGATAATATCGTGTATAAATAAAATAAGATAACATCGTGTATAAATAAAATAAGATAACATCGGTATAAATAAAATAAGATAATATCGTGTATAAATAAAATAAGATAACATCGTGTATAAATAAAATAAGATAACATCGTGTTTAAATAAAATAAGATAACATAGTGTATAAATAAAATAAGATAATATCGTGTATAAATAAAATAAGATAACATCGTGTATAAATAAAATAAGATAATATCGTGTTTAAATAAACTAAGATAACATCGTGTATAAATAAAATAAGATAACATCGTGTATAAATAAAATAAGATAATATCGTGTATAAATAAAATAAAATAACATCGTGTATAAATAAAATAAGATAATATCGTGTTTAAATAAAATAAGATAATATCGTGTATAAATAAAATAAGATAACATAGTGTATAAATAAAATAAGATAATATCGTGTATAAATAAAATAAGATAACATCGTGTTTAAATAAAATAAGATAACATCGTGTATAAATTAGATAATATCGTGTATAAATAAAATAAGATAACATCGTGTGTAAATAAAATAAGATAACATAGTGTATAAATAAAATAAGATAATATCGTGTATAAATAAAATAAGATAACATCGTGTTTAAATAAAATAAGATAACATCGTGTATAAATAAGATAAGATAACGTTGTGTTTAAATAAAATAAGATAACGTTGTGTTTAAACAAAATATAAAATGAATCAAGAGGTGAGAAAATACATAAGCATGTCAACAATACAGTATTCTTCTCCGAGCGAGTCTGTTTACACCAAGAATGTGTTCATATAATTAGTTTTCTGTCTGTTTCACTGTTTGAATTTTACGATAACATCACATCTTAAAATCTTCCAAATCTTTTAGTATTTGTGTGTGTGTTTTTGGTGTTCACATTTTCTTTACTTATTTTTAATATGTTCATAGAGAATGATCATTAGTGTTTCAAATCGCAATTCTTCTATATTATATATATTCTTCATCATTCCATGTTCCTTCATTCTCATTTTGTTTTATTGTTTATATACTGTACGTAATTTATTCTTTATTTCTTTTTAATTTTTGCCCCCCCCCCCCCCCCCCCCCCCCCCCCCACTGTACTTTCTTCCTTTATTTCTTTTCATTTTGCCCTCATTTGTTTCTTTTCTGTTTACTTCACTCTTTTCTCTCCACCTACTCCCTTTATATCACTTTATTTTGGTCTTCTTTGTTCTGTCTGTCTTTCATTTCTTTCTTTCCAGTTCTGTCTGTCTTTCATTTCTTTCTTTCCGGTTCTGTCTGTCTTCTGTTGTATATGGATACATTTTAGCACTTCCACCCTATTATTGTGTGTCTCTGGAGTGACTGAATACCTCAATAGGACTAGGCTTCCCATCAATAAGATGCTCCGAGCCATGGTGAGCCTTGTGTCCCCAATGGAAGTGAAACTGTGTCGCCTTGTACACGCTGGACAGCCCTGCATTGCTCACATAGAAGTCACCCTCGAGTTCCACCTGAACTAAAAGACAGAAACACCAGATGAAGATATTTTACAATATTTCATTAGTCTTATAGAACGGGTAAACGACAGGAGCAACGAAGTGTATAATTAGTAACACGGCAATAAATAATAAAGAACAACTTTAAGTATATGGTGCTAGACTTGTATTTTTGTAGACCAATATATAGATGTGAACGAATGATCTCCAAATGGGTGTATCGGACACGGGACATCTTTCTTATGATCGAGATATTTTCCGGAAGGTTGTTATGGGAGCGAGATTCTGCAAAGGACAGGCTACAGAATGAAATGAATGAGTGAATATATAGACTCAGTTTTATATCAGTTTTATGGACTCAGAAATATGGACTTCTGTGACAAAGCATCTCCATAATCTGTTCTTCGCTGAGAAAATTATCCCCCCCCCCCCCCCCGGTCTCACACGAAATCAGATGCTGGATAAACTAACATCAGTGGATCGAAGGTTACAACAATTGGGTCTTAAATTCCATAGACAAAGACAATAAAAATAAATAAATCAAATGCTAACCTGATCTTCTTCGGTGAAACCTCACTTCAAATGACGGAATCATACGTCTGTTTAGGTAGCAATGTAGACAAAGATGTGGAGCAGATAAAGATATCAGAATACGAATATAGATGGCTAAAGGGGCTTTTATAGTGCTAGGAAATTTGTGGAAGTCAAAGGAAGTGAAACTTAGCACCAAACGTCCTTTCCTGGATATCCTAATGAGACGTAGAGCAGACGGCACAATCATCAAAGATCGGTGTACCGCAAAGTAACATGGGCTGGCCAATACTTAAATTTTCATAGTTTCGCACCTGTCCAGTACAAACGGGGCTTAGTGAGAACCCTGTTTGACCGCGCTAGGAAGATATGCACCCAGGACACACTGACGGAGGAAATTGAGACTCTAAAGAATGTCTTACACCTGAATGGGTACTCCACGGGATTTATAAAGCGCCACTGCCAACAGCCGAAACCAAAATCAGACGTAACTACGGTCCCTAAGCTGAAGGTATTTATACAGCTAACCTTTCGAGGGGATGACGTAATGCAACGTCTACAGGACCGGCTCGTTACAGCAGTTGGCCGAACATTCTGTGCTGCAACTCCAGTTATTAGGTACAGAACCACACCTATTCCCACCCCAGCAATAAAAGAATCTACCCCTCTGTACGCCACATCTAATTGCATTTACCAATTCACATGCAGGTGCGAGTCTACCTACATTGGCCGAACAGAGAGGCAGTTACACACCAGGATTGTTGAACACATACCAAAATGGGTTGACAAGAAACTACACACAAGCAATGGGATCATGGGAAGTGTGACACACCACAATTATAAACTTCCGGCGTCGTCCATTGCACGTCATGTCTTGGAAACCGGTCATGTCATTGATAGAGACATCGATTTTCGCGTGTTGTTTCATACACAAAATAGTCGTTTGTTAAAGTTTGCAGAAGCGATAATGATCCATCTGCACAAGCCTATTTTGTGCAAACAGAAAGACATGATAGTCAATTTAAAATTACCATGGTAAACAACTGATATTACTGTGCGAACATGTGTATATTTCAGCTTGAACGATGAATCTAATTATTTTACTCTACGTTGTGTGACATCTGCAGTAAGTACCTGACGAGATGCAGCGAAATGTGCCAGGCAATAAATCGTACTATATATGGTTTGTGTCTTCGTTATTCAAATTCACTACGGGAAAACATTGTTTTGATTCCCAGATAATAATTCCCAGATAATTATGAAAAGTACAGATTTTACAAAGCAGAGTCAACCGCACAGCCATATTTGTCCGGGAAGAAACAATCCAGCCACTGACGGGCCTTTAACCAGATGGACCCAGCCTAAAATGAGTACCAGGGTATCTCCTGGAAAGTAAAGGCGACCGCCATGATATTGACTACATCACCCATCGAGCGACGACTGATATGATAATATGGTGCTAGCAGTCTATATGCAATATGGGTATAAAATGGCTTTCAAATGGTCCTTTTCTGACAGTGTTGAAGCATTGACCATTGCAACGCCAAGGCTCATCATACAATAATATTCTACCATATCATGTACAGAGACCAGCGTGGCCGAGAAGCTTGATGCTTTAGCGCTTACATTTCCTGTTCGCTGACGGTGGGGTTGTGGGTTCAGTCAGCACAACGGTCAGTAGGACGTTGACTTCTCGTTCAGAAAATAATGTAAAACGTAAATTGTCTAGTATATTAACCTGGGGTTGGGGTTGACTGCAGCGTCCTGCAAATAACATTTAACATTTAAGAATACAAATAGTGTATGCTAAACATTGTGTACACACAACAGCTTACATTTGGGAAGTAAAGGAAAACTTACACCATGCCTGTCTGCCCCTTGCTCGTGTAAAAAGCTTACTTTAGAGAAAGTAGAGAATAAACATTATTCTGATGTGCCCGTTACTCCTGTGGACAGCTTATATTGGAGAAAATAAAGAATAAACTACATTATAGCGGTGTGCCCGCTATTCCTGTAAACAGCTTATAAGGAAGGAAGAAAAAAGTAGAGTTAACTACATTGTAACGGTATGCCCGTTGTTTCCATAAACAGCTTATACTGGAGGAAATGAAGAATAAACGACATTATACCAGCGTGCCCATTATTCCTGTAAACATCGTACATGGAAGGAAGTAAAGAGTAAATTACATTGTACCGGCGCGCCCCTTGTTCATGTGGACATCTTATATAAGGAGAAATAAAGAATCAAATAATCCCATACCAGTGTGTCCATTGTTCTTGATGTACATCCTAGAATCCTTCTTGGGAGGATCGTACCAGATGGCGAAGTCCTTCAGTTCTGGGTTGTACACCGTCTCCTCGGGATGTATGTCGATTGGTGACTGGTATTTTCCAGAGCAGTCTTCGGGGAAGATTTCATGCCAGTACAGGGGACCTACAGACATGCGGTTCGCAATAACGTATGAATAAAATTAGTTGAATCGCGGTAAAGCTGTGGAATGTAAAGAATATACAGGAACGCGAAATAATACAGCTTTACAAAGAGCAATTACCGAAAACAAAGGATGTTGCGGCGACAGGCTTTCATCAGCAAACAGACACAGGAAAACGCAACATATAAACACGGAGAAGACACTAGATTAAAGCATAATAACCGAATGAGATAATGAGTTCGTATTAACGTGCGGAATGCGAAGATGTTTGTGTTATTTGTCCATGTTTCCTTCCGTCTGACCGTCCGTTTGTCCGTCTGTATGTCTGTGTGTCTTGCAGCTCTGTTCATGCTTGCTATCATGCATATATGTTGGTTACGAGCATTTTCGATTGTATGCCTTGGTGTATGCGTGAGTTCCTAAGAAATTACAGATGTGTGAAACCGTCGTTATTAGAGACTTAATAAACGAGAGTGAGATGCGCTGCAAAAATGACATATCTGCGAGAGTGAGAGGATGATTGAGTAAAAGAGTGCGTTAGTGGGATCGATATAATGAGATCTCGCACTTATGTCCTCTTCAGATTTGAGAGTGTGGCTCTATACGTACGGATGCATTACTCTTTAAAATGTGTGAAATGTCAACTATGGAGAGTGCAGATATGTTCTCATTCATTTAGCATTGCAGTATCTCCGTCTTGTCTCTGTATGCGCTATTCTTTCCATATGGCAACGGATGACAGAAATGAACATGCATGTTTGGGTGCTCTAAGAACGGCTGTAATTAAAATAACCCTTCATTTGTAAAACAAGTGTTTTACTCGCTGCTGTTATCGTCGCTGAATAAGTAGAGGGTTGAATTGGTTCACCAGCCACGTTGTGTTTAAGATGCGTATGAGATATGCGTGATTGGGGGAAATCGGACGGGTGTGGCTTTGGGGTGCAATGTCTGTTTGTGACTCAACAGGTACAGAGTTTATATTCGGTTTGAGAAGAATGTCTTGCCGAAAACCCGCACATTAAAAATTCCTCGGCTGTTTGGAATCGTAAATGAGCAGCAGTTATTATTGTACTCACATGTCCATATTATTTCTGAACAAAATTTCCCCTAACTCTGATACAGTTAACCCATCGCCTTGCCGAACATGGCACTTGCGCGTTGATGCATTCTTTCTTTCATACTGTAACCTGAGGCGTTTAGCAGATACTTAGATTGCAGTGTGAAGTGTTAGGCCTTTGCATATTCTAAGTCCTGTATGTGAGATGAGATAGCCAATTCCCTGCCTCGTCGCCTTTTATCCCTGTACAATTACCAGAAAACTGAACATTATCCAGTACTCAATTTATGAGCCTACCTCAGAGCCGTACATGTCGGGAAACAGTCCTGTCTCTGCCGGGGATTCAACCTAGACCACCGTTTTGGCAGGCAAGCTCACTAATCACTAAATCACCCGGCGTAGATACTATAGTAGAGTGTTTTGCCTGAGACTGTTGGTATAAAACAATAAATAAATGGGGAGAACCGTTGAGGCCACTAAGACGATTACATAAATGGACACACATAGTATTATTTGGCACTCACAGAAGAAGAAGAAGAAGAAGGAAATAGAGATTAGAAGACGCACTAGACAACATAAAATTTGAAAGCTATAATAGTTACCAACCGGGATTGAACCTGTCGCCTCCAAATGACGACGGCGCCTCGCTGCAGGAACAAGTGTACTTCGACGCACGACCAACTAGACACTCCAAAAAAAGTGTCTTCATTGGTCGTGTCTATCATACACATGAACCAAACAACTATGGAATATGGACAGAATTCGTATCAAACCTTTGAGATACCTTCATAGGTCTCATAATTTATATTTAAACCAGCATAGATCAAATAACAAACACACAAACACATCAGACCGTAATGCTGTTGTCGAGTATATATGAACAAACATTTATAGAAGAGAAATGATTGGTCGGTTCTAATAATGTACACGTAAACACAAGAAATAAATGGGGAGAACCGTTGAGGCCACTAAGACGATTACATAAATGGACACACATAGTATTATTTGGCACTCACAGAAGAAGAAGAAGAAGAAGGAAATAGAGATTAGAAGACGCACTAGACAACATAAAATTTGAAAGCTATAATAGTTACCAACCGGGATCGAACCTGTCGCCTCCAAATGACGACGGCGCCTCGCTGCAGGAACAAGTGTACTTCGACGCACGACCAACTAGACACTCCAAAAAAAGTGTCTTCATTGGTCGTGTCTATCATACACATGAACCAAACAACTATGGAATATGGACAGAATTCGTATCAAACCTTTGAGATACCTTCATAGGTCTCATAATTTATATTTAAACCAGCATAGATCAAATAACAAACACACAAACACATCAGACCGTAATGCTGTTGTCGAGTATATATGAACAAACATTTATAGAAGAGAAATGATTGGTCGGTTCTAATAATGTACACGTAAACACAAGAAATAAATGGGGAGAACCGTTGAGGCCACTAAGACGATTACATAAATGGACACACATAGTATTATTTGGCACTCACAGAAGAAGAAGAAGAAGAAGAAGGAAATAGAGATTAGAAGACGCACTAGACAACATAAAATTTGAAAGCTATAATAGTTACCAACCGGGATCGAACCTGTCGCCTCCAAATGACGACGGCGCCTCGCTGCAGGAACAAGTGTACTTCGACGCACGACCAACTAGACACTCCAAAAAAGTGTCTTCATTGGTCGTGTCTATCATACACATGAACCAAACAACTATGGAATATGGACAGAATTCGTATCAAACCTTTGAGATACCTTCATAGGTCTCATAATTTATATTTAAACCAGCATAGATCAAATAACAAACACACAAACACATCAGACCGTAATGCTGTTGTCGAGTATATATGAACAAACATTTATAGAAGAGAAATGATTGGTCGGTTCTAATAATGTACACGTAAACACAAGAAATAAATGGGGAGAACCGTTGAGGCCACTAAGACGATTACATAAATGGACACACATAGTATTATTTGGCACTCACAGAAGAAGAAGAAGAAGGAAATAGAGATTAGAAGACGCACCAGACAACATAAAATTTGAAAGCTATAATAGTTACCAACCGGGATCGAACCTGTCGCCTCCAAATGACGACGGCGCCTCGCTGCAGGAACAAGTGTACTTCGACGCACGACCAACTAGACACTCCAAAAAAGTGTCTTCATTGGTCGTGTCTATCATACACATGAACCAAACAACTATGGAATATGGACAGAATTCGTATCAAACCTTTGAGATACCTTCATAGGTCTCATAATTTATATTTAAACCAGCATAGATCAAATAACAAACACACAAACACATCAGACCGTAATGCTGTTGTCGAGTATATATGAACAAACATTTATAGAAGAGAAATGATTGGTCGGTTCTAATAATGTACACGTAAACACAAGAAATAAATGGGGAGAACCGTTGAGGCCACTAAGACGATTACATAAATGGACACACATAGTATTATTTGGCACTCACAGAAGAAGAAGAAGAAGAAGGAAATAGAGATTAGAAGACGCACTAGACAACATAAAATTTGAAAGCTATAATAGTTACCAACCGGGATTCGAACCTGTCGCCTCCAAATGACGACGGCGCCTCGCTGCAGGAACAAGTGTACTTCGACGCACGACCAACTAGACACTCCAAAAAAGTGTCTTCATTGGTCGTGTCTATCATACACATGAACCAAACAACTATGGAATATGGACAGAATTCGTATCAAACCTTTGAGATACCTTCATAGGTCTCATAATTTATATTTAAACCAGCATAGATCAAATAACAAACACACAAACACATCAGACCGTAATGCTGTTGTCGAGTATATATGAACAAACATTTATAGAAGAGAAATGATTGGTCGGTTCTAATAATGTACACGTAAACACAAGAAATAAATGGGGAGAACCGTTGAGGCCACTAAGACGATTACATAAATGGACACACATAGTATTATTTGGCACTCACAGAAGAAGAAGAAGAAGAAGGAAATAGAGATTAGAAGACGCACTAGACAACATAAAATTTGAAAGCTATAATAGTTACCAACCGGGATCGAACCTGTCGCCTCCAAATGACGACGGCGCCTCGCTGCAGGAACAAGTGTACTTCGACGCACGACCAACTAGACACTCCAAAAAAGTGTCTTCATTGGTCGTGTCTATCATACACATGAACCAAACAACTATGGAATATGGACAGAATTCGTATCAAACCTTTGAGATACCTTCATAGGTCTCATAATTTATATTTAAACCAGCATAGATCAAATAACAAACACACAAACACATCAGACCGTAATGCTGTTGTCGAGTATATATGAACAAACATTTATAGAAGAGAAATGATTGGTCGGTTCTAATAATGTACACGTAAACACAAGAAATAAATGGGGAGAACCGTTGAGGCCACTAAGACGATTACATAAATGGACACACATAGTATTATTTGGCACTCACAGAAGAAGAAGAAGAAGAAGGAAATAGAGATTAGAAGACGCACTAGACAACATAAAATTTGAAAGCTATAATAGTTACCAACCGGGATCGAACCTGTCGCCTCCAAATGACGACGGCGCCTCGCTGCAGGAACAAGTGTACTTCGACGCACGACCAACTAGACA
The DNA here is from genome assembly GCA_014155875.1 of Cepaea nemoralis. NCBI lineage: Eukaryota > Metazoa > Mollusca > Gastropoda > Stylommatophora > Helicidae > Cepaea > Cepaea nemoralis. The sequence goes on from JACEFZ010028237.1 coordinate 38,265, forward strand.
CTCCAAAAAAAGTGTCTTCATTGGTCGTGTCTATCATACACATGAACCAAACAACTATGGAATATGGACAGAATTCGTATCAAACCTTTGAGATACCTTCATAGGTCTCATAATTTATATTTAAACCAGCATAGGTCAAATAACAAACACACAAACACATCAGACCGTAATGCTGTTGTCGAGTATATATGAACAAACATTTAATAGAAGAGAAATGATTGGTCGGTTCTAATAATGTACACGTAAACACAAGAAATAAATGGGGAGAACCGTTGAGGCCACTAAGACGATTACATAAATGGACACACATAGTATTATTTGGCACTCACAGAAGAAGAAGAAGAAGAAGGAAATAGAGATTAGAAGACGCACTAGACAACATAAATTTGAAAGCTATAATAGTTACCAACCGGGATTGAACCTGTCGCCTCCAAATGACGACGGCGCCTCGCTGCATATATATACTCGACAACAGCATTACGGTCTGATGTGTTTGTGTGTTTGTTATTTGATCTATGCTGGTTTAAATATAAATTATGAGACCTATGAAGGTATCTCAAAGGTTTGATACGAATTCTGTCCATATTCCATAGTTGTTTGGTTCATGTGTATGATAGACACGACCAATGAAGACACTTTTTTTGGAGTGTCTAGTTGGTCGTGCGTCGAAGTACACTTGTTCCTGCAGCGAGGCGCCGTCGTCATTTGGAGGCGACAGGTTCGATCCCGGTTGGTAACTATTATAGCTTTCAAATTTTATGTTGTCTAGTGCGTCTTCTAATCTCTATTTCCTTCTTCTTCTTCTTCTGTGAGTGCCAAATAATACTATGTGTGTCCATTTATGTAATCGTCTTAGTGGCCTCAACGGTTCTCCCCATTTATTTCTTGTGTTTACGTGTACATTATTAGAACCGACCAATCATTTCTCTTCTATTAAATGTTTGTTCATATATACTCGACAACAGCATTACGGTCTGATGTGTTTGTGTGTTTGTTATTTGACCTATGCTGGTTTAAATATAAATTATGAGACCTATGAAGGTATCTCAAAGGTTTGATACGAATTCTGTCCATATTCCATAGTTGTTTGGTTCATGTGTATGATAGACACGACCAATGAAGACTACTTTTTCAGGAGTGTCTAGTTGGTCGTGCGTCGAAGTACACTTGTTCCTGCAGCGAGGCGCCGTCGTCATTTGGAGGCGACAGGTTCGAATCCCGGTTGGTAACTATTATAGGCTTTCAAATTTTATGTTGTCTAGTGCGTCTTCTAATCTCTATTTCCTTCTTCTTCTTCTTCTGTGAGTGCCAAATAATACTATGTGTGTCCATTTATGTAATCGTCTTAGTGGCCTAACGGTTCTCCCCATTTATTTCTTGTGTTTATGTGTACATTATTAGAACCGACCAATCATTTCTCTTCTATTAAATGTTTGTTCATATATACTCGACAACAGCATTACGGTCTGATGTGTTTGTGTGTTTGTTATTTGACCTATGCTGGTTTAAATATAAATTGTGAGACCTATGAAGGTATCTCAAAGGTTTGATACGAATTCTGTCCATATTCCATAGTTGTTTGGTTCATGTGTATGATAGACACGACCAATGAAGATACTTTTCCAGGAGTGTCTAGTTGGTCGTGCGTCGAAGTACACTTGTTCCTGCAGCGAGGCGCCGACGTCATTTGGAGGCGACAGGTTCGATCCCGGTTGGTAACTATTATGGCTTTCAAATTTTATGTTGTCTAGTGCGTCTTCTAATCTCTATTTCCTTCTTCTTCTTCTGTGAGTGCCAAATAATACTATGTGTGTCCATTTATGTAATCGTCTTAGTGGCCTCAACGGTTCTCCCCATTTATTTCTTGTGTTTATGTGTACATTATTAGAACCGACCAATCATTTCTCTTCTATTAAATGTTTGTTCATATATACTCGACAACAGCATTACGGTCTGATGTGTTTGTGTGTTTGTTATTTGATCCTATGCTGGTTTAAATATAAATTAGTGAGACCTATGAAGGTATCTCAAAGGTTTGATACGAATTCTGTCCATATTCCATAGTTGTTTGGTTCATGTGTATGATAGACACGACCAATGAAGATACTTTTTCCAGGAGTGTCTAGTTGGTCGTGCGTCGAAGTACACTTGTTCCTGCAGCGAGGCGCCGATCGTCATTTGGAGGCGACAGGTTCGATCCCGGTTGGTAACTATTATAGCTTTCAAATTTTATGTTGTCTAGTGCGTCTTCTAATCTCTATTTCCTTCTTCTTCTTCTTCTTCTGTGAGTGCCAAATAATACTATGTGTGTCCATTTATGTAATCGTCTTAGTGGCCTTAACGGTTCTCCCCATTTATTTCTTGTGTTTATGTGTACATTATTAGAACCGACCAATCATTTCTCTTCTATTAAATGTTTGTTCATATATACTCGACAACAGCATTACGGTCTGATGTGTTTGTGTGTTTGTTATTTGATCCTATGCTGGTTTAAATATAAATTGTGAGACCTATGAAGGTATCTCAAAGGTTTGATACGAATTCTGTCCATATTCCATAGTTGTTTGGTTCATGTGTATGATAGACACGACCAATGAAGACTACTTTTTTCAGGAGTGTCTAGTTGGTCGTGCGTCGAAGTACACTTGTTCCTGCAGCGAGGCGCCGTACGTCATTTGGAGGCGACAGGTTCGATCCCGGTTGGTAACTATTATAGCTTTCAAATTTTATGTTGTCTAGTGCGTCTTCTAATCTCTATTTCCCTTCTTCTTCTTCTTCTGTGAGTGCCAAATAATACTATGTGTGTCCATTTATGTAATCGTCTTAGTGGCCTCAACGGTTCTCCCCATTTATTTCTTGTGTTTACGTGTACATTATTAGAACCGACCAATCATTTCTCTTCTATAAATGTTTGTTCATATATACTCGACAACAGCATTACGGTCTGATGTGTTTGTGTGTTTGTTATTTGATCTATGCTGGTTTAAATATAAATTATGAGACCTATGAAGGTATCTCAAAGGTTTGATACGAATTCTGTCCATATTCCATAGTTGTTTGGTTCATGTGTATGATAGACACGACCAATGAAGACATTTTTTTGGAGTGTCTAGTTGGTCGTGCGTCGAAGTACACTTGTTCCTGCAGCGAGGCGCCGTCGTCATTTGGAGGCGACAGGTTCAATCCCGGTTGGTAACTATTATAGCTTTCAAATTTTATGTTGTCTAGTGCGTCTTCTAATCTCTATTTCCTTCTTCTTCTTCTTCTTCTGTGAGTGCCAAATAATACTATGTGTGTCCATTTATGTAATCGTCTTAGTGGCCTCAACGGTTCTCCCCATTTATTTCTTGTGTTTACGTGTACATTATTAGAACCGACCAATCATTTCTCTTCTATAAATGTTTGTTCATATATACTCGACAACAGCATTACGGTCTGATGTGTTTGTGTGTTTGTTATTTGATCTATGCTGGTTTAAATATAAATTATGAGACCTATGAAGGTATCTCAAAGGTTTGATACGAATTCTGTCCATATTCCATAGTTGTTTGGTTCATGTGTATGATAGACACGACCAATGAAGACACTTTTTTTGGAGTGTCTAGTTGGTCGTGCGTCGAAGTACACTTGTTCCTGCAGCGAGGCGCCGTCGTCATTTGGAGGCGACAGGTTCAATCCCGGTTGGTAACTATTATAGCTTTCAAATTTTATGTTGTCTAGTGCGTCTTCTAATCTCTATTTCCTTCTTCTTCTTCTTCTTCTGTGAGTGCCAAATAATACTATGTGTGTCCATTTATGTAATCGTCTTATAAAACAATAACTGCCTCAGTGAGAATCAGACGGTGAAACAAAGAAGCTGGCGCTAGATAGACCATATATTGGGACAAGGAGGTCATTGTGGCCGAATGCATAAGATTCGCTTGTTCTTAAACACCCAGTTTGCTGATACTGGGGAAGGGGTGTCCCATTACACCGACCAGTTTGACAAAAAAAGTTGACTTCTCGTTCTTGAATTGGGGACGTAAATTACAAGTACCTGTCGGGATGGGTTCCCCTGATGGCGAGGGGCATTGGTAACAGTGAAAGCTAATCCATACACAAAAATGCATTCCAGTGCAACCAGCAGTAGCGTGTATGCACAACGCTTGAGTTCCAAGCGAGCGAGCAAGCGCAAAAAACATTTACGAAAATATTGAGCAAACGTGATATTCGTATAACTAGAAAGGCTTTTGTTTGGAATCCACGGGGCAAAAGAAATGATGAAGACTTAAAGCACGCGGGGAAGTTAAGACGACAGAAATTATTAATATGAGGAGGACATGGGCGGGAGCTGCATAATGAGATGGCCACGGATATGACGTTTGGGGTGAGCAGGTTGAGGGTCATTGCCCTCATGGGAGATAAGCGATGAAAGAAGTTGTGAGAAGGAATTATTAAATTTTTTTTTTGTGCATATCCTTTTTACAGGGCATCGCTGTCAACACCAGCATTTCTGTCGCTGTGATCTCTTGGCAAGTTTATGTTCAGTAGTTTGCTATTGCTTTCTGAACGATCGGCACCGATACCGACTCAAAACCAACGCAACGCGATCTGCTGCCAAATCGCGCGCAGATGTGTTTCGAACGCGGGTATACGGGATAGGAATCTGCGTCCGTAAGACCTTCGCCATGGAGACTGGCGCTAATAATACTGCTTGTGTAAAATGAATTAAAGCAACCACTGTCTGTTTGGAAGTAAAATATGCTTAGAAGCAAAACTGGCTGTGACACAGCCAGTTAATGTAACAACTCAGTGGAGCAACAACTACAAACTAAAAAATATCCGCAAAAAAGTTAATTCACTTTTGTGAGAAGACAATGATGTATGTGTTACACAAGCACGCGACATTTTAATGTCTGCAGTGTAGTTTTAGGAAAACACACGGCATTTCAAGAAATAAGGACGTTTGACAACAGTCAGGCTTATTAATGAGATTTCTGTTTCGACAAGATTTTCATTACACACTCTTGTGTTGATATATGTGTGCACTATTTCGTGTAGTGAGACATTTTGTTTTGCATGTAAGAAAACATACGCACCTGCTGCGCCAGAATAACTCCATTCAGCTGCTAGGCTTGGTGTTATCCCTGGAAATAAATACAGGAAATTAATGTTTACTTGTCATGAAAGGACACTTTCTGCCACGGAGTGATTTAAAAGGGGATTTAGAAGGCAAGAGAATCGACTGCATTACACAGGATGTTGTCCCACATGGCTCGGTCACTTTCTGCAGAAAGGCATACAGAAACTGTAGTACAGAGCACGAACTCTGTAGTTCCGCAACAACTTCCGGGGTCTCTTTAAAACAAAAATGTATTGGTAAATCGAATGGCGGAGTCGGAAAATCTTCTGCGTTATCCGAAGAGTTGTTTCGGTCGTGATTGCGTTGTGCCTGTTTACAGCAGAGCTGCGTTCTTGCGCCGTTAGGCCGACACACCCGACTTCTGCGGACATTTGTTGACCGGGTTAACCTTTCCGGGAGTCCGAAAATGATCGCACACCTTCAGAGTGCAAGGTAGATGACTTGACCTCACCGTCATGAGGACACACAGGGAGTAATGTGTTATGATTCGATTTTAAAAAAAAACATTGTCATAATGGCAGGTAGTGTTGTGTGATGTGTAAATTGTCCCGGTTGAGTGCATATCAAACGCGATGTCTCGTGGTTGTAAGTGTAAGATGTCCCGTGTCCAGAGTTGGGGTGGGTGCATGGGAAACGTAATGCGTCAAATGATTGTGAAAGAAAGATGCCCCATGTCCAGAGCCGGGGTGGGTGCACGGGGAACGCAAGGTGTCTCATGGTTGTAAGTGTAAGATGTCCATTGTCAATGGACTGAGGTAAGTACATGGGGAACGTGAACTATCACATCGTTTGAGTGTAAGGTGTTCAGAGCTAGGGTAAGTACATGGGGAACGTAAAATATCACATCGTTGTAAATGTAGAATGTCCAGTGTCCAGAGCTGAGGTAAGTGCACGGGGAACGTAAAATATCACATCGTTGTGAATATAGAATTTCCCTATCCAGAGCTATGGAGGATGTGCGGGGGACGCGAAATATCGCATGATTGACAGTGTAAAATGTCCCGTGTCCAGAGTTGAGGTAAGCTTTGGCTCAGGACTAGTGAAGTAACTCGCGGGTGTGCCTACGGTATTGCGGTCACAGGCTCGTGACAGCTATGCGATAAGTAAGCCGCTAGCACTAATGTGCTGTTTCATAATAGACCTGTTGGTGATTGATGAGATACAGCTGTGTTACAACCACCAGGTCTAGGTTGCTCGACGTCCAAACTGTACCTGTGTACTGCCAATATTCTGCTTGTCGTCTCCTACGACATATTCGTCCGAAGATGAAAGTTACACGCCCCACGCGGGGGCTGCGTAGTCTCGAGGTATGGTGTCCGCCTCGAGTGCTGGAGGTCCCGGGTTCAAGCCCCGGTGAGGACCGGGATTTTTTCACGTGGATTTCTAGTAATAAAATTTCCCCTGGTCTCTGGGTAATGAGATCGGGCGCCCGTGTGTATTGTTGCGCACGTAAAAAATCCCTTGGCAGTTGGAAATCGAAAAGGAGTAGCCTAACGGCGCTGTCCGGGCAAAATTTCGAGTTAAAAATCTACCCAGAGTATTTCAGGATCCTCGCCGGTGCTACGGAGTTTGTGCACTGAGCTGAGTTTCTGCAGACTCAGGTTTGAGTTAGGAGGAGAACGGAGCACTTATGGGTTACACCCGTGTGCCGTGATGTTGATCCATCGACTAAATCTAAATCTAAATGAACGTTACAGACGACAAGAGCGATTTGCAGCTCGTTACAGATCATGTCTTGTCCCTACAACCAACTAGGACTGACACTTTTCTGTTGTCTTTTGTGTCGTCTCGCTCGCCTGCTGGCCCGGTGGTCATGCGATCGATTCCCATCGGGGCGAATTCAGATTTTTTAAATAACTGATCACGGTTTCCAGCCTACAATTGGTACTAGGAAATGTCTTGGGAAATGAAGGCGGTCGATGTGATACTAACTACATTCTCCCAACGAGTGCTGATTTTCCTATAACAATATGGGTCTAGCAACACGTGCCCAATGCGTCCTAAGGCATATAAAGGGCCCTTTACTTTACCGGGTCTGTGTGCAAAGGGGCTACTGACGCAATTCGCAATCCCGCATACCGCTTTCGATACACAGCCGCTATCGATTTGGCAGCAGACCACTTCGTGTTGGTTTTCATACAATGGCATGAGAGCCGGTCGTTCAGAAAACCATGGCAAACTACTGAACGTAAACTTGTCAAGCAATCACACACAGCCAAAAAAAAAAAAAAACAACGCTGGTGTTACTGAGACGTCCTATAAAGGATATGCAACAAACTTTGTTTTTACTTTACTATTGTGTCATCTAACATCTCCTTCAGTCCTATTATTACTTTTGTGTGCTTCTTGCAAGCGGCAATTGATTTCACGGGTTTTTTTTTCAAAAGTCATAACAAACGTGAATGCTGGCAAAGGTAATATTATGCACCACAAAAGAAAACCATATGCGCACATATAGTACTGAAGCCTATTTAATCTAGCTTACATCACCTTGCGTAGCTTAAAATACACATAAATAAACAAGTTTTTTTTTAAATTCGCATATCCTGTTACAGGACATCGCTGTCAACAGCAGCATCTTTCAGCTGTCTGTTGATTTCTTGGCAAGATTACGCTCAGTAGTTTGCCATTGCTTTCTGAGCGGCCGGCTCAGTTATCCCGCAAGTCACCAGCGGGGGACGAACCGCTCCCAGTTCTCCCCCGTTACGAGACTCTGCGTGATAAACGGGATTACGGAGAAAGTGGTGTAACCCCTCGCCCATCGAGACCGGCAGACAACTAGTTAAAAAAGCCAAATACTTTGAGAGTCAGTATTAAACATGATTCGTATGACTCTAGTGACTATATGTCAAACTTGCCGACAAGACACAAGCAGGCAAACTCGCTGACATACTCAGTCGATGGTTTGTCAAACTTACCACCAAGACACAAGCGTAACAGACTCGCTGATTTTATTCTCAGCTGAATGTTTGTCAAACTTACCAACAAGACACAAGCCGGCGAACTCACTGACATACTCAGTCGATGGTGTGTCAAACTTACTACCAAGACACAAGCGTAACAAGCTGATTTGATTCTCAGCTGAATGTTTGTCAAACTTACCAACTAGACACACGCGTAACAAACTCGCTGATATGATTCTCAGCTGAATGTTTGTCAAACTTACCAACTAGACACACGCGTAAACAAACTCGCTGATATGATTCTCAGCTGAATGTTTGTCAAACTTACCAACTAGACACGAGCAAAACAATCTCGCTGATATGACTCTCATCTGAATGTTTGCCAAACTTACCAACTAGACACAAGCAAAACAAACTCGTTGATGTAGGCAAACACGTAAACATCTCGACATGCCTGGACTACTGCAGGTTGCAACCTGATACAGCCAACCACACCCCACGGACTGCACAGACACGCCTCGGCTGTGATTCCCATAACAGTACCGTATCCTCATCAATACTCCCTTGCAAATTATTTATCGACCTTATCAAAACCTCATACAGTAAACCTCAGAACACCCAACTAAGGTTAGTTACTGACAATTGTCGCCCTAAAAATCAACTCTACAATAGGTAACTGTTAATATGAAGCCCGATTTCTTATCATCATCACGTGCCCTGCCAGCTGGCGTAGGCTTTCATGTCTATCCACAGATTTCGATCTTTTAGGGTTCTGGATAATCTCTATTGAGGATATTCCTTCATGCTATCGCCTCAGTTCATCCAGCATCATTTTGCTTGGATTTCGTCTGTCTCTTTTCCATTGATCTTTCTATTAATCACGATGTTCTGTATAACATGTCAGCACTGTGTTGCTTAAATTCATTGATAGCGACGTATTGTATAACATGTCATCACTGTGTTGCTTAAATTCATTGATAGCGACGTATTTTATAAGATACTTTTCAGTTTCTGAAATCGGGTTTTGCTTGCGCAATTCTGCTCTTAATATCTATTGTGCATCTTCCATCTGATGTTATCATTGCTTCTACGTATTTAAATTTATTAACTTGGTTACGCATTTTCTTATTGTTAGAGATGATATAAACAGGGAGCTAGCTATATGATGCCCTAAATATCGGTGGTCATGACATACCAGAGATTCGGAATGCTGATGATACAGTATTGCTATCCACAACACAGAATGGTATAGAAAACCTAACCTCAACCCAATTTTATATCTTAACATGGCAAAAACAAAGATAATGCATACAGATAAAACTACTATCTTCTTCTTCTTCTTCTTCTTCTTCTTCTTCTTCTTCTTCTTCTTCTTCTTCTTCTTCTTCTTCTTCTTCTTCTTCTTCAGCGTTCCGAGCCATTGAGGTTCTTTGCTGCAGATACAATCCGTCTCCATTCGTCTCTCTGGTGGACCTTCTCTTGCCAGTCGTTGATTTCAAGTGCTTGTAGGTCTGTATATGTATTATCTCTCCACCGTCTTCTTTGTCTACCTCGAGGTCTACGGTCATTTATTTCCTGAGTGTAAGCGAGTTTTGTTTCCCTTTTATCTTCCATTCTTTCTATATGCCCCAGCCATTGTAGTCTATTAGCCTCCATGATACCAGTGATTAGCGGGGACTTAAACAGATCATAAATGTCTTTGTTACTTCTTCTTTTCCACTCTCCACTTTGTGTATCCCTAATGGGTCCAAAGATGCGTCTTAAAATTTTGTTCTCAAAGGTTTGTAACAAGGCTTCGTCTCCTTTCGTTGTACTCCAGGTTTCAGAGCCTACAGCACAACTGGTCTGATCAGTGTTTTGTATATTGTGATTTTGGTGTTACGAGATAGCGCATTTGATTTTAGTAGATGTTGTAGTGCATAGTATATCTTATTTCCAGAGTTGATTCTAGTTTGTATTTCTTCCCTTATGATGTTGGAGCAGTTGAAGATTGTACCCAGGTATTTGTATGTTTCCGTTCTTTTAATGGTCATATTATCTATTTGTATGTGGCCAGAGTTTTTAGCCATTCCGTCTCTTGAAATTACCATATATTCTGTCTTATCTTGGTTGATAACCAGCCCCATATGTTGGGCTTTTCCCTTTAAGTGAGTCAATATTTCCAATGTCTTTTGTTCACTTTGCCCTATAATATCTAAATCATCTGCATAACCAAGCAGCTTGGATGTTTCTCCAATATCACATTCCTCCTTTACCTTCCTTACAACTTTCTCCAGAGCCAGATTGAAGAGTAGCGGCGATAGTGCATCACCCTGTTTCAAGCCAGATGTTATTTGGAAAGGGTCTGATTTCCTGCCTTTATATGTTACTATATTATAAACTTCCTTATATTATTTATATTATAAAACTTCCTTATATAATTTATATTATAAAACTACTATGGAGAAAGAAATGTATGTTAATGATGAAAAATTGGAGGTGGTGGACAATTTTGAATACCTTAAGCCATTGATTACCAACAATGGTGACACAATGAAAGAAGTTAAAAGACGAATGGCTATTGCTCTTCAAAGACTAAAACAACTGAATAAATTGTGGAGAGGGACAGATAGAACTACACAATCAGAATTTTGTAAACATGTTGTAGACGAGTTCTAAGAATATCTTGGGTAAAGAAAAGAACAAATGCCACCATACTTCAAGAGCTGAAATATTGAAGAAGGTGTGCTATTAAAGACGATAAAACAAAGAAAATTGAAATATTTTGTTCACTTGAACGTCACGAAAGTTTGGAGAGAACAATAATGGAGGGGTATATGCCTGGGAAGAGGGCAAGAGGAAGGCCAAAGATAATATGTGTGCAGGATGTGGCGGGTGATCTCCACATCAGTATATCGGACGCGGGACATCTTGCTTATGATCGATAGGTTTTCCATTGTTATGGGAGCGAGGTTCTGTAAAGGACGTGCTACTGAATGAATGAATGAATGAATGAATGAATTGTTATCTCACATTTTTGGTGTAATCTTTTTCTTTGAAATCATGAATTCTTGTGAAGATAATGTGGTGGTTTCCCCTTGACTTCCATTTCCACAGGGGGTCTTTTACCTCTGCTTTTGACAGCCATTTCTGATTGTCAGACAAGTTAGTGACCTACTCTGCTCAGCTGCAGAGTTGAACACCCATTCTAGTGGATACTCGTTCCTCAGGGCTGCGTTTGCCATGCCGTGGTGTGTTTTCCACCCTCTACTAATGGGAGGTGCAGTTGGGATTTTCTTTTTCTATAGTTATGGGCCGTTATGGCCAAAACTCTCTTTTGAAACTTACTAACGAGGCACAAACTAACAGGAGAAACTCACAAATACAGTCATAGGTTTGATCGGTGAGGCCGCGGCTATTACTTATTTATAATGCGTACTGCTACTGTTTGTTTTCACGCGGGTTGCCGTGTTGCTATCGTCGTAGTACCGGCAACTTTTGGCTTCTTTGCGTGTATCAGCAAGGTGCTGGTCTATCTGTCTGCCTGTCCGTCTGTCTACCCTAAGTATATCTATCGCTATGTCGTCTGTTAATCTTATGTGTATAGATACACACTCGTCTGCCCGACTTATTGATCGTCATTCGATCCATCAGCGTAGCATCCATGCATCAAAATATATATTTTTTTCTTTATTACCGTCTGTCTGTCTCTCTCAGTCTGTCTCTCAGTCAGTCAGTCTGTCTGTCTGTCTGTCTGTCTGTCTGTCTGTCTCTCTCTCTCTCTCTCTCTCTCTCTCTCTCTCTCTCTCTCTCTCTCTCTCTCTCTCTCTCTCTCTCTCTCAGACTGTTGTTAGTAATCAAGTAACAACTACCCAAGTAAGAAGGAGCTAACTTGGCTAGAATACTTGGTGTGCTTGCTTGTCTGCCTGTCTTCGTTTTTCAGTACTTTTCGTTTTCTTCTTCACCCTGGTCTGGTTTCTTGTTTCTTCCTCCGAGGTCTCTGAACGACAACCTATTAACTAAACATGACACCCGGGTGTTTAATTAGGCAGCAACTAATTCTAACCACTTCACTGTGTCCACGGTCATCGGGTGGTGGCATCTTGGTCTCTCCTCAAAGCGTGTCGCATCTTGTTGTTACAATGACTTGTGAGTCTCACTGCTTACGCTTGATAAAATACATTTGGCGCAAAGGTAGAAATGGAACTCCAGATTACTATTAATGGAGATTCTTAAGTTTCGGTAAGGCGGTAGCTTATACAGTTCGTTGCATCCAGGTAATTTTCTTTTTAGACTAAGAGCGTGAAACCTGATGCAAAATGTAATCACTCTTTCGAATCATAAAAGCTGGAAATAACCGTTAAGTATACTTAAATAGCTAATGTTGCTTAATGATGATCAGAGAATGTATGTGAGATAGAAGCATAGACTGCATTATGTGTATGAATATGTTGTGCTTTAAAGAGTTTATAGAGTAAAAAGCAAAGTAAGCCCAAGTAAGACATGTAAGGAAAATGAAATTATACCCATATTAACTGTGATCGAAGGGAGTACACTTGATAATGTGAGAAGTATTAGGCCAGTGAAGTGTGCTCCATAATTGTTGGCGTACTTGATGTTGTGTAGTGAATGGCTTATGGCCCTACGTCTCTGTGGAGTAGAGGTTCCTCGATCTCTCATCGCATCTCATCTCATCTCATCATGTTCCTCTTGTACCTTGCGGTGTCGAGGTAAAGTATAAACATAGTGAGAGTGCCCGATTATGAGCTTCATATATCGATATTCCCATGGACTCTGCTATTCCCTCCGTCCAACGTTTACGTGGTCGGCCTCTTCCTCTGTATTCATCTGGTCTGTACATCATTGCTTGTTGTGGTATGCTGTTGACTGGTAACCTACTTGCGTGGCCAAACCATTTGACTTGCTGCTTTCTAATAAAATCTTGTGCTGCTTTAACCCCCACTTTAGTCCTGATTTAGTCCTGATTTCTTCATTTCTGATCTTATCTCTTCTTGATACGTTGAGTATTCTTCTCAGGAACCTCATTTCTGTTGTTGTGATTTTTCTTTTCTCTTTTTCTATCATTGTCCAGGTTTGGCATTGGTAGGAAGATTGTGTTGTAAAGTGCTTTCTTAGTAGTTATTGATACATGTTTGTTCTTTAGTATTGGTGACATTTGTCCAATGAGTTGATTTGCCTTATTGCACCTATTTTCGATCTCGTCTTCTGATCTGCCATTTGATGATATTATACTTCCTAGGTACTTGAAACTCTTTACTTGTTTCAAGGGATGTTCGTTTAGTTGAATTGTTATTGTTTGTTCTTCTTTAGTTATAGATTCTTTTAGTCATAGTCTTTTAGTTATAGTCATAATCTTTTAGTTATAGTCATTACCTCTGTTGTACTTGTGCTAATTTTCATGTAATGCCCCCTACACATTTCGTTTAGACTATTCATGTGGTCTCGTAATTCAGCTTCTGATTTTGCTATTACTGCTTGGTCGTCCGCATACAGGAGTTCTCTAATGGTTAGATTTGCAGATGGTTCTTCTTCTGTGTTCTCGTCATGCGATATTCTTGCTGTCTCTGCTTGGCTGGTTTCTTTACATATGTTGTCTATATATGTTATGAACAAAAGAGAGGGGACAGGACACAATCTTGTCGTGCTCCAGATCTTATGGTGAAGGGTTCTGAGAGTCGACAAAGGGTAAGTAGAGTGTTTCATTGAATTCGATTGATTTTTCAATAGGTTGTCTAAGAGCAAAAATGGCATGTGTGCATCCTTTGTTTTTCCTAAATCCAAGTTGTGTTTCGCTTAGCTGGGGTTCTAAAGTAGTTCGTAATCTTTTTTCAAGAATTTTGCAAAATATTTTCCCAGTATGACTCAACAGTGAAATGCCTCTGTATTGTGTGCAGTCTCTTTTGCTGGTTTACCAAATTGGGATAGTTATGGCGTTTATCTCATTAAGTGTCCAAACTATTAGTAGTTTAACTCAGCATTGAATATCTACGTGGTCTTTAGACAAAACATCAAACTGCAAAGCATGTTCTTCATCATTTCCCCATGTACAGCCAGCCAAGAAGGGAGTACCTGCTTAGCTGCACTGCATTCAAAACTGTATGGAACAAAAGAGGAGCTCCATAAAAACTTGACCATATCACGTGATCTCGTCTGTTTGTGTAAACATGAAAAAAAAAAAAAAAACGAACTCTAGAAGATGAAGAAGGAAGAAGAAACTGCTCCTGATATAAGAGTTTGCTATAATTCTGACAAATTCGCTCCGGAAATCGTTTATTATACACGCAACTATAAAATATGGTGGCATTCTATAGGTGTTCATTTTCCCACCGGTTACCGACAATCTTACAGCAATGACATTTATTATCCTGTCATAAATTCTACAGTTATTCTTAATCATCAAGAATCTCCGTAACCCACTCACAACCCAGGTTTAATATATGCCTACTTCTGTGAATAAGAATTATTGTTACGATCCCTCCAATATTTAGACGGAACTGGATTTTATCCAGTCAGTTTAACTAATTTCATTGACAATATAACTATCTTCTTTGTTTCTATACCGTGTAATTCGGGTCCCTTTTCAAATAGTTATATTAATACGTTTAATTTTGACAGTGCTTTGTATAAACCTGCCCTAACAGTTCTACTTTCTTACCCGGCCCATAGCCATATTCCTGAAGCGGATCGTTCAGATCTTCTGCCCAAATGACTCCTAGGACGGTCCATTGTCGTCTTTTCAGTCTTTTTATCTAAACAAATACAGCACAGCATTGTTGTCTGGTGTCCCTTCCTATCCAAGGCAGAATAAACTATCTCATAGTCTTCCATCACTACGATTTTTCTATCCCTACGTACACGTATGTCGTCATGCGTATTTAATGCTAAGTCGTATTCAGATGTTAGTTTGTTTAATGTCTTAGACTTACGACAAAGTCCAACACTTTCCCACATCACTTGAACTGCAGGTTTCAGTTCGGACAATGTGACTCTGTCGAGGACATCCAAGAGAAAATCTCCATCTCATAACTTTGGGATACACATTGAGAAAACCTAATACTAGAATAATTAAAGTGTCATTTTTTAAAATAAAAAACCCATGGGGTGAATGAAATAGAGGGAGACATAAAAACACACGAAGAAGATAATTAGCGATAAAGATAAGTAATGTGGGGAGGATATGACGGAACTGTGGAAGATAACAAAAGATAAGGCGTGGGTTTGTCGAGAACAGACAATACTGATAATTTACAATACTGATAGTTGATAATTTGATTCGTTTACGAAAAATAAATATAATCGTATTCTGTTCTGTAATATTTATTTTATTTGTTACATGTGAAATTCCTGACCCCAAGTAACACCAACATTGAGCTGTAAAAATAAAAACCACCAAACATATTTGACCCGTGCATATTTGACCCTAGCACTGTACGGATCGGCCCACTGGTCATGTGTTCAAACCCTCCATCAAAACAGAGATTTTTAAACAATTTGACCTGGGTTCCCAGGTCAACCCAGTTTAAGCTGATCCCAGAAAATGTTCTGGGAAGTAAATGTCGCCGATTTGATATTGACCACATCACCCAACCAGTGATTTTCGCATACATCTCACAACTACGAGATATTGACTACATCACCCAACCAGTGCGTTTCTCATACAGCTCACAACTACGAGATATTGACCACATCACCCAACCAGTGCTTTTCGCATACATCTCACAACTACGAGATATTGACCACATCACCCAACCATTGTTTGTTTCATACAGCTCACAACTACGAGATATTGACCACATCACCCAACTAGTGCTTTTCTCATACAGCTCACAACTACGAGATATTGACCACATCACCCAACCAGTGCGTTTCTCATACAGCTCACAACTACGAGATATTGACCACATCACCCAACCAGTGCTTTTCTCATACAGCTCACAACTACGAGATATTGACCACATCACCCAACCAGTGCGTTTCTCATACAGCTCACAACTACGAGATATTGACCACATCACCCAACCACTGTTTGTTTCATACAGCTCACAACTACGAGATATTGACCACATCACCCAACTAGTGCTTTTCTCATACAGCTCACAACTACGAGATATTGAACACATCACCCAACCAGTGCTTTTCTCATACATCTCACAACTACGAGATATTGACCACATCACCCAACTAGTGCTTTTCTCATACATCTCACAACTACGAGATATTGACCACATCACCCAACTAGTGCTTTTCTCATACAGCTCACAACTACGAGATATTGACCACATCACCCAACTAGTGCTTTTCTCATACAGCTCACAACTACGAGATATTGACCACATCACCCAACCAGTGCTTTTCTCATACATCTCACAACTACGAGATATTGACCACATCACCCAACTAGTGCTTTTCTCATACAGCTCACAACTACGAGATATTGACCACATCACCCAACTAATGCTTTTCTCATACAGCTCACAACTACGAGATATTGACCACATCACCCAACTAGTGCTTTTCTCATACAGCTCACAACTACGAGGTATTTACCACATCACCCAACTAGTGCTTTTCTCATACATCTCACAACTACGAGATATTGACCACATCACCCAACTATAGTCTGTCCGGAAATTTATGCCTTCATTCAAGATCAATTATTTTGAAAACTATCTGTTGCATCGTTATGAAATTTTTCCAGCCGTCTTATATTTACCCCCACCCAAGGAATATGTCTTTGATATGTCTAAAAACAACTTAAATCATTAAAAGCGGCATCATTCCTTTGATGTTTTGCTTAACAACTAGTGATTTCTTGTTAAAAAAGTTATGTTTACGGTAATGAGGACCTGCAAATTCAGATGACAAACAAAGGCGTATCTGGATTCGTATGGGAGTGGGTGCAATCAAAGAAGTAGCTTACAGTCGACAGAATCGGCTGCATTGCACCGGGTTTTTATCCCATATGGCTCAGTTTCTTTCCGCAGCGCGGAAAGCGTCGCACAAAGCACGAACTCCGTAGCTCCAGCGACGACCCTCGGCAGTCTCTGAATAAAATGAATGACGCGGCCCGGACAGACAGAAAGGTAGGTAGGTAGGTAGGTAGGTAGGCAGAAAGATAGGTGGGTGGATGGATGGCTGGCTGGCTGGCTGAGTGGGTGGATCGGTCGGTCGGTGGGTCGGTCGGTCGGTGGGTGGGTGGGTGGGTCGGCAAGCAGGCAGACAGACAGATAGATAGATAGATAGATAGATAGATAGATAGATAGATAGATAGATAGATAGATAGATAGATAGATAGATAGATAGATATCGGTAGGTCGGTCGGTTAGTGGGTGGGTGGGTAGGCAGGCAGACAGACAGACAGACAGATAGATTAGATAGGACAGACAGATAGATTAGATAGATTGATATCGGTAGGTCGGTCGGTCAGTCGGTGGGTGGGTGGTCGGGCCGGCAGGCAGATAGATAGATAGATAGATAGATAGATAGATAGATAGATAGATAGATAGATAGATAGATAGATAGATAGATAGATATCGGTAGGTCGGTCGGTTAGTGGGTGGGTGGGCCGGCAGGAAGGCAGACAGACAGACAGACAGATAGATTAGATAGATAGGACAGACAGATAGATTAGATTAGATAAGATAGATAGATAGATAGATAGATAGATAGATAGATAGATAGATAGATAGATAGATAGATAGATAGATAGATAGATAGATAGATAGATAGATATCTGTCGGTCGGTCGGTCGGTATGTGGGTGGGTGGGCCGGCAGGCAGGCAGGCAGACAGACAGATAGATTAGATAGATTAGATAGATTAGATAGATATATAGATAGATAGATAGATAGATAGATAGATAGATAGATAGATAGATAGATAGATAGATAGGTAGATAGATATCGGTACGTCGGTCGATCGGTCGGTGGGTGGGTGGGCCGGCAGGCAGGCAGACAGGCAGACAGACAGCTAGACAGACAGACAGATAGATAGATAGATAGATTAGATAGATAGATTAGATAGATAGATAGATAGATAGATAGATAGATAGATAGATAGATATCTGTCGGTCGGTCGGTCGGTATGTGGGTGGGTGGGCCGGCAGGCAGGCAGGCAGACAGACAGATAGATTAGATAGATTAGATAGATTAGATAGATAGATAGATAGATAGATAGATAGATAGATAGATAGATAGATAGATAGATAGATAGATAGGTAGATAGATATCGGTACGTCGGTCGATCGGTCGGTGGGTGGGTGGGCCGGCAGGCAGGCAGACAGGCAGACAGACAGACAGACAGACAGACAGATAGATAGATAGATAGATAGATAGATAGATAGATAGATAGATAGATAGATAGATAGATAGATAGATAGATAGATATCGGTACGTCGGTCGATCGGTCGGTGGGTGGGTGGGCCGGCAGGCAGGACAGGCAGACAGACAGACAGACTAGACAGACTAGACAGACAGAGATAGATAGATAGATAGATAGATAGATAGATAGATAGATAGATAGATAGATAGATAGATAGATAGATAGATAGATAGATAGATAGATATCTGTACGTCGGTCGATCGGTCGGTATGTGGGTGGGTGGGCCGGCAGGCAGGCAGACAGGCAGACAGACAGACAGACAGACAGACAGACAGACAGATAGATAGATAGATTAGATAGATAGATAGATAGATAGATAGATAGATAGATAGATAGATAGATAGATAGATAGATAGATAGATATCTGTCGGTCGGTCGGTCGGTATGTGGGTGGGTGGGCCGGCAGGCAGGCAGGCAGACAGACAGATAGATTAGATAGATTAGATAGATTAGATAGATAGATAGATAGATAGATAGATAGATAGATAGATAGATAGATAGATAGATAGATAGATAGATAGATAGATAGATAGGTAGATAGATATCGGTACGTCGGTCGATCGGTCGGTGGGTGGGTGGGCCGGCAGGCAGGCAGACAGACAGACAGACAGACAGACAGACAGATAGATAGATAGATAGATAGATAGATAGATAGATAGATAGATAGATAGATAGATAGATAGATAGATAGATAGATAGATAGATAGATAGATATCGGTAGGTCGGTGGGTCGGTCGGTCGGTCGGTGGATGGGTCAGCCAACCGGCAGACATTCAGACAGACAGACAGACAGACAGACAGACAGACAGACAGACAGACAGACAGATAGATTGATTGATTGATTGATTTCCACCAGAAACCGGGCCTTGTCAGCTAGTTTATTTATATAATCACGTTTCATGAAAGAACCCACATTTGGAGACGCCTCTGAATCTTCGCGCTGTTTGTTTGAAAACGAAAGTCACGTGAAAATTTTGAATAATTTGGGTCGAATCTTGGGGAAGCTGTAAAACTGTTAAAATCATGGACGTAATCTTTAAGTCATAATTAATATACCGTATATAAGCTAACTTTGAAATCTGCTGTAAAATCTCCAGAACAAAATTTTTTTTGTTGGGTGGACATAATGATAAGGTTATATACTAAATCTCATCATTTTATCTCAGCCCGTTACTGAGATATTGAATTTTATATTGAGGCAAACAAAAAAAAACACACTATAGTGCTTTTCTCATACAGCTCACAACTACGAGATATTGACCACATCACCCAACTAGTGCTTTTCTCATACATCTCACAACTACGAGATATTGACCACATCACCCAACTAGTGCTTTTCTCATACAGCTCACAACTACGAGATATTGACCACATCACCCAACCAGTGCTTTTCTCATACAGCTCACAACTACGAGATATTGACCACATCACCCAACCAGTGCTTTTCTCATACAGCTCACAACTACGAGATATTGACCACATCACCCAACTAGTGCTTTTCTCATACAGCTCACAACTACGAGATATTGACCATATCACCCAACTAGTGCTTTTCTCATACAGCTCAAAACTACGAGATATTGACCACATCACCCAACCAGTGCTGTTTTCATTGTCGTGTGTGTAAAGAATGAATGTCGTAGTAGTTATTTGTTCTTCTTTACCACTTTAGTGTCGTCCCTGGAGTGAGGGGAATCAACACCCACATTTGTTTTAATTCAATATCTCTATCCTGGAGATATCCAGCAGACTCCGTCCACAACACTCCCTCAATCTGAAGACACCTTCTTCTCACTCTTACTCACTCCTGGATCATGCCCCCTCTCATTCTTCCCCAACATAACATACGTGACAACTCTAGCTTCAACAAATAAACACAAGAAATTTATTAAAGCAAAGAGTATATGTAGGAGAAGTGTGTGTATGTATATAAAGTGTAGAATGTGTGACGTATATTCTAAAGTGTTTGGAGACTCAGATCAGTGTTCAGGAGTATAGTCATTCACATCACTGTGCTGAGAACACACTAGCACCATTCAGTCCAGACAAGCAACCTCACCAAGGTGATGCTCCTCCGGTCACGTGAAGACTTCCTCCGTTGTCTCTTGAACCACTAGGATGCTTGGACACCCATGACAAACACTGTCTAATGAGAGTCTTCAATCTGTTTTACACTATGAATCTCCTCTGTTATTTAACCGAATGTTAATTGAAAAATTATAACACTATTGTCACTGTTACTGGGAAATCTTACTTGATCTAGTGTCACTGGTTTTAAAGATTCCCCATATTAACAACACAATCTAAAGTTCCCGGTATCAGTATAATATTTATATGACTGTTTCTGGTATCAGTGTTGTATATGTAGAATATATATATATAATGTTCTGACTGTTCAGTGATACACCTATCACTTGCTAAGACATAAGTATCATCAGCATATCCTGCTCAGCAGAAGTCAGGTTCCCGCAAACCAACTTGGGTATAAGCCCAATGTAGCGGCCTCTCAGCAACTTCTGTCTTCAATTTCTGAGCCATCATCTTCTAAAATGTGTTAGCTTCACTGGTCAAAATCATAGCACACATACGTGGACCTGTAAATGGAACCTGTAGAATAGAGAATACTATGGTGAGGGCAACTCAATCCTGGCCGGAATTAGGTGAGTGTAGGCCAATAGCAGCACTCAGATCTATAACAGAGATCCGATCTCTGTCATACGGCCAAATCGCGCATCACAATGGTCTTATACATGGCAACACCAGGAAAGAATAAAGGAACGGGTAGAAACCCAGCAGATGCCCTACTGGAAGATCCTACCATTTCACATTCCTCTCCTCCCTCTCAACCATCCTTAATCTCTCTAATTATTATTCCACTACATTGTCCTCAACTCTCTGAGTAAAATGATATATCACACAAGCTAGTTGAAGCCACACAATAGAATACTAGTGCCGACGCTCAGATGATACTTTCTAGCACCGCACTTATAGAACATTCTATCACTAATCATAAAACATTATATCATCACACCTATAATACATTATATCACCGCACTATGATACATTATATTACCGCACTATGATACATTATATTACCGCACATACTGTACTCTATTCCTAATCATACTCTAAGTTAGATATGATTAATAGCCTACCATATGCCTATTCCAGTTGCTAATCGAAACTAGGCGATCACAGACTGGATCTATGTCCGCCGATTACTATCAACACTTTGACACCCCTAGTTTCTTTTATGTAACACAACTCGGAATACTGCATCGCTCTTTCCAACTTCAGAAATCTGGTCAACTCACTCCTCTTGTTTACTGCAACGCTTTTTATATTGGTCTGTGAGTGACGTCACCAAAAAGTCCAGACGCTTACCAGTTCAGAGTCTGGTTCCTCCTCCTGTTCTAGACTAACTGGAGTCAACCCGCGGTCAAATTTGCTTTCATTTGGGGAAATTCCAGTCTGTCTGTGAACCAGAGAATTCCCCACATCAGAGAATCCATCCCGCCTTGCATTCAGACATTTCGTCTTGCACTTCAAATGCCGTCTCCCGCCTCGCAGACAAATGACGCCGTTGTTCGTCTCGAGCAACCCACATCATAACAAAATCGCCGACCAGGTGTAGACATTCTGACGCGACGTGTTTGGCTTCCCCGTTAGAAATGCCGATCCTGTGTAAACAGTTTTAACGATGTATTTTTCTCAGTCTGTACATCAAAGGATTACTTGTTTTTTTTCAGACTTATGTCGGGTCTGGTTGTCATTGATCGAATCTCAAGTTTATTTATGTGACATTCATACAGTTCACAACTACGAGATATTGACCAATCACCCAACCAGTGCTTTTACTTTTATCGTGCAGCTCTGAACTACGAGATATTGACCACATCACCCAACTAGCACTTTTTTTTATACAGCCCACAAGTACGAGATACGGACCAAAGGAGGATTGGGGGGGGGGGGGGGGGGAGAGAGCGGTGAAGCTTGTGAGATACTGTGTTAGGGTGTACATTCTTAAAGGCATGGAAGATTTTATTGAGTTATATAATTAATGTTGTTTTCAAACATATGTCAATGATAATTAATTAATTAGTTAATTAATTAATTAATTCATTCATTAATAGGTTTAAAATGGTGCATTTTAGAAGGGTTACAAGTTGTCCACACAGAGACCCGTATTATCCTCTGCTATTAGCTTCAGTGTATTTTGTTCCATGGCTGTGATATATAATTTACACCTGACAGCAACAGGGCCATGACATCTGGCTTACGACAGAGATCAGTTTCGAAAAACTGTTCTGGGGACACAGTTCTACATGATACAAATAACTGGATCATGATTATGTAAAGCACACTGGAATTTGCGTGTTCTTGGGAAATGCCCTGCAAATGTATACACCGGCTAAACTGTTCTTAGAAGAAGATTGAAAGTCCAGGTATAATTTCCCAGGCATGTATAACAATTATAAAGAAGTTGCAGGTAACATCCGAAACATTATAACCAACAGGCTTAATTGGTGGAAAAAATTATGGCCTATGGGAATATCAAATGTCCCCATAATAACTACACAAGAACAATTAGACGTTTTGCCCGGCTACACTGGAGTTGGCATATTTATCAGTGTGCAGTTGTGTATGACGAATGTGATGTTTTACATAAATCTGACACGTTTTATGTAACCAGGCAATTTGCAGGCTAATGTCACCTTGACGCCAATGTTTTTGTTGTTCCGCGCACTTTGGCTAGTTCATCACCCGCTTGGACAGTACGCTAATAGTGAATGCAAGTCGTGTGAGCCAATTATAATGAACAATCGAGTAAACGAGCGTAACATGTCTTCACAAACAATAGTTATGGTTATTTGGCTGTAGATGCTCTGGAAGACTGCTTTTCAGCTCTTTAAGTTCTTTAGCTCTTTAAGTTGTAACAGTGCATAGACCTTCAGGTCGTCTGAGCTATGAAAAGGGTGCGCACCTATCGAAGTGAGGCTGGTGTAGAGAGCTTCTCCATCTCTCCCCCACCCCCGATCCTGTGCTTGTTCAGCGGCGGAGTTTTTGTCTACACTTAGAACGCACACACTTAGAACACTGAAAACGGCGCTACTAGAGTTCAGAGTCTAACATATCCAGAACTCCAGGTGAACTTTAATTTTTTTTTATGTTGGAATGCACAAATTACGCAATGAAGAACGGCAGATTGCAGAGAGGTGTAAAATGTGCACAAGAGGGCATAACCCTGGGCGCAACGTGAGCCCTAAGCCTTCAGGTGGCTTAAGAGTTATCCGATTACCCTGCTGGTTGAAATTTCATGTTTGTCCTGGTATTTATATATATTCTGATCTTAACTCAATTCCCCCATCTCGTCTCTCTCCTTTATGTGAAATACAATGCACGATACGCCCAAATAAAAATGTAAATGTCCCAGAAGTCGGTTGACCTGTTTGCAGGTTGCTATGCCGTTGTAATCGTCCTGTCCAGTTGATTTATTTTTTTATAAGGAGGGGGGGGGGGGGGGGGAGCAGAGCTGACATTTCTTATGGTTAAACTCTTGAACTCTTGGCACGGTTGATCTACAGTTGGAATTGTTCCGTCCAACTGATTTGTATACAAGACAGGGGTGTCGTCATTTATTGCTAACTGCTGGACAAAGTTGACAGAAATTAGAATTGTCGCGTCCATTTGGTTTGTGTACCGGTCAAGTCTGGCGTCTCTTATTGGTAAACCCTAGAAAAAGTTTATCAACGGGTGGAGCTGTCCTGTCCAGTTGATTGTGTATGAAGTCTGGTAACTCTAGTTGTTAAACGCTGGGCGCGGTCCCATGTTTCATACTAGGTTGCCCGGCACAGACGTCAGTAACGTTGAGAACATACATTGTAACTTTGTGCAGCCGAAGATTTATTTAATAGCCTAGGGATTTGTGAAATCTGTCTGTCTGTCTGTCTGTCTGTCTGTCTCTCTCTCTCTCTCTCTTTCTCTCGCTCTCTCTCTCTCATTCTCTATCTCTTATCATTCTCTCACTCTCTCATTCTCTATCTGTCTCATTCTGTCTCTCTCCCCCCTCTCTCTCTCTCTCTCTCTCTCTCTCTCTCTCTCTCTCTCTCTCTCATTCTCTATCTCTTATCATTCTCTCACTCTCTCATTCTCTATCTGTCTCATTCTGTCTCTCTCCCCCTCCTCTCTCTCTCTCTCTCTCTCTCTCTCTCTCTCTCACCCATTCTCTATCTCTTATCATTCTCTCACTGTCATTCTCTGTCTGTCTCATTCTGTCTCTCCTCTCCTCTCTCTATCTCTCTCTCTTTCTCTCTATCTCTCTCTCTCTCTCTCTCTCTCTCTCGCTCTCTCTCTCTCTCTCTCTCTCTCTCTCTCTCTCTCTCTTTATGACATGGAATAGATGGAACTTCTGTAAGACTGAGAAAGTACAAGTATATTAACGAAAGAGAGAAGCCGACTTGATAAACTTTACTAAAATACATTCACATGTGACAACATGGACGTTGCTGCGGGAGCCTTCGCCAGCACACAAACTATAAACACACTGGTATAACTACATTGAAATAAACATACACAAGTTACTTTTGTTTGTTTGTTTGATTTTGTTTTTTTGCATATCCTTTACAGGACATCGCTGTCAACACCAGCATCTTTCAGCTGTATGTTGATTTCTTGGCAAGATTACGCTCAGTAGTACAAGTTACTTAGCTTATTTTAATCGCCATCTGTGCAGCTGTGTACCTTGCCTTAGACGTGGATTCAATGGCTTTTGAGAGCCAGATATGGTTTCATTAGAATTGCAGCATATTAACAAACGGCTCTGTCTAGTTGTAATACTGGTCAAACAGACAGGCGTAAATATGTTATGCAAAGTTGGGAGCCTTTGCTTTAGTTGCTTGCATCAGTTTAACAAGGATTTTTTTGGTATATTTTCTCGATTATATTCCCAACATTTGACAATTCTTCGCCACACCCCCACGACTATAGACAGTTACGCACAATGCCAACTTTTGCAGTTTGCATATACACCAACAAATTAATAATAGTCCCGAAATACAATTTTATTTTTAAAATACATACAATATCTCTAAATATAAAAATATCTCTCAAAGATCTGTAAATAACACAATTTCAATTTAGGCAACCATAATAATAATAGATTATCGACTACATTTTTTTTTTTTAATGCGGCTGTCGGCTAACTCAAGTTTTTTTTATCCTCTAAATTCTGGTAAAATCAGCCAGATTGTCACCGTAAAATGGCTAAATTAGCAGCGTTGGAAAAGGAACTAATTACGCGCAGGAGCCTTTCATATCTGACCACATCTTTCTCGCGTGCTTTGCCTTTGTTCTCACGAGATGTATCATTATTCTTTTAATAGTACACAGGTTCTCCTTTCTCGCGCCGACCTCGTCCCCCGATCTAACGATTTAAAGCTCCGAAGGTATTCGATAGCACATCGTTACCTGACCATCCTTCTCGATGATTAGCTCAGGTCTGGCAATGACAAACAGTAGATGACACGTGTTTCATCCTATCAGACACACGACGACAGCCGCACAAAAGATACGTACACAGCAGTGACATCTGATGTCAATGGGACGATAGCGCTTGTACAGTTTTGATCGATGGATTTGAAGACACCGCGAATTGCGATTTAGACGTTAAATGTATGCAGTATTTCGGTGAACTGTCTCATGTTGTGTGAACTACTGTCTCATGTTCTACATATGATATCCTTTAATTTTTCTCATACGTATTTATGTTTTGTACTTTCCATTATTTCTTATGGTTTTGTGGTTATTTTTGGAATGTGGTTGTCTTGACGTTTTCATTTTAGGCATGCCTGTTTGTGTTGCGTGGTGTTTTGTTGACATATGAAGGCGCAACCGTTTCGAAACGCCTTCAGCGTGTCTTGGTTATGTTTCTGCAGGGTACATGTTATCCTTGGGGGGGGGGGGGGGGGGCGTGATGGTTGTGGATAGGACGCTTGTCTGCCGACCCGGAGGTCATGAGTTCGAATGCTCTTCGAGGGTTGGATTATTTTGTGTTTTATTGACATGAGTTCCCAGTTTCCAGGTTGGCACTGCCTTCATTTTTTTTTTTGGCATATCCTTTTTACAGGACATCGCTGGCAACCTCATCTTTTTCTGCTGTTGTTGATGTCTTGGCAAGTTTACGTTCAGTAGTTTGCCATTGCTTTCTCAACGACCGGCCCCCCATACTAATTCTTTAAAACCCAGCGCAATTAGGTCTGCTGCTATATCGCGCGCAGTTGTGTTTCGAACACAGGTAAGCGGGATTACGAACTGCGTCCATAACACCTTCGCCACGGAGACTGCCTTAAATTAGTACCCGGAAAATTAATGGGGGGTTAATGTGGCCGGTCTTATTTTGATCACATGACTCACCGAGTGCCGATTGGTGTGAAATCTCGGGTTAACACCATAGGCTTAGTGTGCTTGAGGTATATAAAGTGGTCGTTTAATTTACGTTCACTTACAAAGTACAATATTGATTTAATCAGTTTTCTTGCCTTTTTGTGTTGTAACATTATATTCTTCTGCTTCTTCTTCTTCTTCTTCTTCTTCTTCTTCTTCTTCTTCTTCTTCTTCTTCTTCTTCTTCTTCTTCTTCTTCTTCTTCTTCATCTCCTCCTCCTCCTCCTTCTTCTTCTTCTTCTTCTTCTTCTTCTTCTTCTTCTTCTTCTTCTTCTTCTTCTTCTTCTTCTTCTTCTTCTTCTTCTTCTTCTTCTTCTTCTTCTGCTGCTGCTGCTGCTGCTGCTTCTTCTTCATTCTCCTCCTCTTCTGCTTCCCCCCGCTTCCTCTTCTTCGTCGTCGTTTATTAGTGGTAATCTTAACAATCTTCTTCTTGTTACTGCTCATGTTATGCTTTTAGTATCATGTTCTAATCTATGCAATAAATGTATATATTTCCAAGATAATGAAAAACACCTCTTTCTTATCATTCTTCCTCAGGAAAGTAACAACTACATAGTTTATTTCATTTTTACATTGGTAAAATATCTTATCTTAACCTGTTGTTCAGATATGACCATTCAAGTAGCAACAATCACTAACTATGACCACCTGGCCAATTTACAAGAGTGAAGTGTGTATCTCTCTCTATCTCTCTCTCCCTCTCTCTCTCTCCCTCTCTCTCTCTCCCTCTCTCTCCCTCTCTCTCTCTCTCTCTCCCTCTCTCTATCTCTCTCTCTCTCCCTCTCTCTCTCTCTGCAAGTTAAAAAGATCCTCTTTTTTCACGAGTTGAGCCGTGTCGAACGTATGGTGCCAACACCATCATGTTTATAGACAATCGCTACTCGAGAGTACTGTAGTCATTATCACTCTGGTGCCATTTCTTCCCTGACATCTCCTGGTGCTCACTTTCTGCTGGGTCGACCTGAGAGCCCAGTTTAATTTTAATCATCCGCTTTTGAAAATACCCGCCTTGATGTGAATTCGAACTCATCACCACGGGGCGGTAGGCAAACGTGCTAGCCACTGCGCCACCGAGACACGTTGAAGCGGTTTACAGTGTTCATGAAGCCCTAACTCTAGAACTCTGCAAGGCGGGGTCGGACACTAAATTTGGCACCTGTTTCCATAGATGAAATTGATTGATTGTAACGCTCAACAGGAGGCGGGGAGTGTGGGTTCATTACCTAAGTGAACCGTGCCCCCTAGAATGTTACTACGGTGATGGGGTCGAAAAATTCGCTTTAGAAGAACGGGGTAGGGTTGTTGTTTTTTTTTTTTTGATGATCGGAAACCTCATAACCTGACCTGGAAATTTACTGTCTGGCTGTCTGTATACCCCCCCCCCCCCACCTCTCTCTCTCTCTCTCTCTCTCTCTCTCTCTCTCTCTCTCATCTCTCCTCTCTCTCTCAGCTAGCTGTCTGTCTGTCCTTCCGTCCGTCTGTCCGTCGATCTATCTATATGTCTATATTTTTGTCCGTCAGTCTCAGTCTGTCTGTCTGTCTGTCTGTCTGTCTGTCTGTCTGTCTGTCTGTCTCTCTCTCTCTCTCTCTCTCTCTCTCTCTCTCTCTCTCTCTCAGCTAGCTGTCTGTCTGTCCTTCCGTCCGTCTGTCCGTCGATCTATCTATATGTCTATATTTTTGTCCGTCAGTCTCTGTCTGTCTGTCTGTCTGTCTGTCTGTCTGTCTGTATGTCTGTCTCTCTCTCTCTCTCTCCCTCTCTCTCAGCTAGCTGTCTGTCTGTCCTTCCGTCCGTCTGTCCGTCGATCTATCTATATGTCTATATTTTTGTCCGTCAGTCTCTGTCTGTCTGTCTGTCTGTCTGTCTGTCTGTCTGTCTGTCTGTATGTCTCTCTCTCTCTCTCTCTCTCTCTCTCTCTCTCTCTCTCTCTGACAAATTACGAAAGTGCTTACCTGATAAAGCAGTTATCATAAAATATACAACGTGCGTGGTTTCCATAATTGGCAATGTCCAGGCTAGTTGGTGAAAGGTGTGGATTTTACTGCACACACACCGGCAAACAGCTACTCCTATCACTTAATCAAAATCAGGCAGCAATTTCGCCAAGTTACCTACCCCTGGATTCAACTATACATCTGCCAGATAATTCTACCAGAATACTTTTGTGAACGTTTTACACAAAATTATAAATTAATCCTGAAGGCATAATAGTTCCTGTTAATGTTTGTCAATGTCAATATTTCTTTGTCATTTGCCGAAGTCGAATCACGGTTTAATATCCGCCTTTCACGAAAGGTCTTAGTGGCTGCACACAGACAAGTAGGTAGTTGTCATAAGCGTCGGATTTAGATCTCTGTTGATTGCCGTACTATCGTGTGCCCAAACTTGACAATGGGGGAAGGTATTTGTTGTGACGGCAGGTGGCGCTGCGCCTGTGTTCAGGGTTGCTACATACTGGGTGTACCGTCACACCTTGTGGTAGGTAGAGCCTTGCGGATCCTTGTGAGGTGCAGTAGAAGAGCACTTATTTTACTCCATGTTGATGCGAGAAGCGGCTGGCCCAGTGGCTAAGAATGCGCGGTTCTTCTTCGGGAGACTCGGGTTCGAATCCTCGGTGTAAGGTGCGGATTGTTTTCTATCGGGGGCCAAAAAGGAAACCCTATCCTGCACAGTTCGCGGCGACTGCACTAGCCAGGCAGTCCTTAATTCCTCAGGTTCAAGACCTCCCTGTTCTACACCGCAAGGTACTATAAGCAGTAAACAGTTGATGCGATTGCCACTTAATCGCCTCAATGATTTGGCTTTAACGTTTTATTGATTATTATACGGAGATGGTGAGGGTGCGTCTCCACGGAGAAATGGTCAAGACGTCTACCTCGCGCTCCGAAGGTTGGACTTTGTTATTCAATTCCACGAGTGTAATATTTTCGGAGACCCCCTAGGTATGGTCGCTAGAGCTAAGGAGTTTGTGCTCTGTGCGATGCTTCCGGTCTTTCTGCTGGAAAAAGACAAAGCCGTGTGAGATTAAACCCTGTGCCATGTATCGTTCCTCTTGCTTAAAAACACCCTTATTATAAAACTATCCAAATAACAAATATATTTTTTCCCCTTTGGCGTGTCCAGTATTCACCTGTGCCAGTTTTCTTTTCGTAACCCCTTCGAGGAACATTCTTGTACTATTATTAGTGTAGAAAACCAAGATGCACTTGCAGTACAGAATTATTTGCTTTGTATGTCTGCGATTTCATCTGGTTTTTCTTTTTGTGCTTCCCTATTGTATGCCTTCGTGTTCCTCATCATTGTATGCTTGTGTTGCTCTCTCTTCTTCCATAGACTAGGAGGTTCCTGGGACATGCCCACCCCACTACAGACTCTTTGATATGTCTCCTCGTAGAAAGAGATCGAAAGAGGAATGAAGATGATGAGAAAGAAGTTAACTCGCAAAGAGAACTGGTTACTCGCAATAAACATTTCACATTCTGTGTGAATGTCAGGAGTAGGTAAAAGCTGGAGTATGTCGTCGCAACGGGAAAGTTGGAGACTAGGAGAGGCAAGAGGGAAGATTATAGTTTGACATCACGGTATGGAGGGACATCAGTATCAGGAATGATTGGCAATACACCAGACGAGGGCCTCGGACAGACATGATTAACAACGCCAAACGGCATGGACTTTATGTTGATCTGTAAAACGCGTGTGTGGGCTTCCCTTTCTCATTTTTCTACTGTAGTTTTGTAAGTTGCATGGTGTTTTGTATGTTGTGTGATGTTTTGTATCTTGTGTGGTGTTGTGTGATGTGTTGTATGTTGTGTGATGTTTTATATGCTGTGTGGGGTTTTGTAAGTTGTGTGATGTTTTGTAAGTTGTGTGATATTTTATATGTTGTGTGATGTTTTTATGCTGTGTGGTGTGCTTGTGCATTTTTTAGTTTCAGTCTGTATATTGTGATGGTTGCTGAAAATAACTTTGGCTGTATCTCTCTACACACCTCTTTATCTCTGTACCTATCTATGTACCAACCCACTCAGCCTACTGTATAGATGCCCCTCTACTCTTCTTCTTACCTTCATGTCTATCTACTTTCCTACCTTCTTACCCACTTGTTGTTTGTCCATCAAGAATGATGATGACCATTCATTTCATCCAGTGGGGTTGAAAGTATGGAGCCGTGAGTTCTAAGATGGTTGATAAGGCCTACTTTGGCTCGAAATGTTATTTGACAATGTGGACAAAGAATGCTTGACGTTCCAGGATGAGGATCTCCTGCAGTGGTTTTTCTGTCCAGCCTTTTTTTCACAGCCCTTGCAGTCCTGGCTGCTTCACAAGTGACTGCACCCTTGTGTAATGATGTACGCCACGAATTTCGGTCTTTGGCAGCAGTCTCCCAAGTGTCATGATGAATTCCAAAAGCTTTCAGTGAGATTTTCAGAGTGTCTTTAGAGCGTTTCCTCTGGCGGCCTTGGGGACGTTTACCACAACGCAGCTCGCCGTAAAAAAATTCGTTTAGCGAGGCCTGTAATCTGGCATACGAGTTAAGTGACCAGCCCAGCGAATCTGATTCTTCATTAGTAGAGTGTGGATACTGGGCACGGAAGATCTTTCTAGGACTTCGGTGTCTGGGATCTTGTCTTACCAATTAATCTTCAATTGCTTCCTAAGACAGACTGTGTGGAAATGGTTTAATTTCCTAGCGTGTCGCTGATAAACAGTCCATGGTTTCACAAGCACATAGCAGTGTGGATAATACAACTGCTTTGTAGACTTTCAGCTTTGTTTGCAGGCTTATTCCAATTATGTCCCATACATTCTTGTACAGGCTGCCAAAGGA
The DNA here is from genome assembly GCA_014155875.1 of Cepaea nemoralis. Lineage (NCBI taxonomy): Eukaryota > Metazoa > Mollusca > Gastropoda > Stylommatophora > Helicidae > Cepaea > Cepaea nemoralis. The sequence goes on from JACEFZ010028237.1 coordinate 69,936, forward strand.
CGCGCTGGACCTTTGGAGATTCTTGCATTCACTTCGTCATCACTTGTGGCAGTATGTGACACAGTGCTGCCAAGATAGGTGAATGTGTCCACAACACTTAGTCTATGACCATTCACTTTGATAATCGGCACGATGTGATTAATCTCTTAAGCTGGCTGGTACATAACTACAGTCTTCTCTAAGTTGATATTGAGCCCACAGTTGGCACAGGCATGTGAGAAAGCTGAAACATTGTGTTGCATGTCTATCTCTGAGTTGGCATATAGAGCGCAATCATCAGCAAACTGGAGCTCTCTGACGGTGTCGCTGTTAGTTTTGGTTTTAGCTTTCAGCCTTCTGAGATTGAACAACTTTCCATCCGTGCGGTAGTTGATGTCTATTCTAATGACTTAACCACTTAATTCCTATCTATCTACCCACCCACCCATCTACCTACATTTCTAACAAAGCCAAATTAGTTCACAAAATCATATCTCGAAACACTCAAAGTTACCGTTTCTCTCTAATTCACTCTCATACTATGAACAGCAAGCTACATAGTTTATTACACCTTCCAAAGCCTAGATTAGATGTATACAACACAAGCTTAGCCAACTCTGCTGTTCATTTACGGATCTATCTTTCAACCTGGAACTACGCTTAGCCCCATCTTATTCGGATGTAAGCTTTTCCCAGTGCAAACTTCATGCAGATCATATTCCTCCTTGAATTCAGCTAGAATTACCATGTTGCATTATAATTAACCTTACTGTTAGATGAATATGTTTCAGATTTACTGACTAAATATATAGAGATACACCTATGTGTGTGTGTGTGTGTGTATCTGTGCGCTCGGGGACATTTTGTGTGTGCGCGCGCGCGCTCGGGCACATGTGTGTGGTGTTTACACGTGTGATTGTCTGTGTGTCTAATTGTAAGTTTATCTGTATTTGTTCTGTGCATGTTCGTTGTGTGTATGAACTCGCTTGTGTATCCGTGTTTCTGCCTTCTTCTCTCAGTGTGAGTGTATGTATGTACATGTGTGTGCGTGCATGCACTCATGCATGTGTTTGCAAATGTAAGTGTATAGTGGTTCTGTCTGTGTTTCTGCCTGTCTGCCTGCCTGTCTGTCTGTCTCTCTGTTTGCTTTTCATTGTTATTCTTTATTAACCACTTAACATTTAATATTGCCATAGCACTTCCGTTTCTGAGAGACGATGTTGTTTATGTCAGCTGTCTTTGATGATCACATATTATAGTATATGTCAATATGTTGTTACTTCTCAATCCAAAGTATTCTAGACATATTTCTGCAACATTGAAGTTCAACTATCTTCGATGTGTTTCTTTATTGCTCTTGGAATGTTCACATCCATATTTTGTCACAGAAAAGATGCATTTCCTCAACATTACTTTAAAGTGCATATGACAGAATAGGTACATTTGTGCATTTTAACAAGAATAACAAATAGATTTTAATTTTAATCACAGTATCAATTATTTGTCTACGTAATGAAAATTGTGTTTGCTTTTTAAATTTTACATCAGGATGGAAGAAAGCTCCAAACTTTTGACTAAAATCTACGTTTAAAGGGATACTCCATTAGTCAGTCCAAGCAAGTGGCGGGTGGGGGGGGGGGGGGGAGAGAAAGATTTTTGACACAATTTGTATATTAATTGTTCTAATAAATAAGCGTTACATGTCCTTCCTGTATACTGAGAGTGGACATGGAGTAATAATCCCAGATTTGTATGAATCGATAGCCCATGTGAGAATTACTGATGTGAGTGCAGGGACCTGAATTTTGCGTGAAGGTTAGCTTTCCCTGTCATCAGTTATCCCCCGCCATCCAGCGAGCTTTCTCTGAATTGTGAAATCCTTGTCAAGGGCAGGAAGTCAACATTTAAAGTTCAAAGTGACCGGTGTGTGAAATGAACCCAGTACTCATGATAAGAAGAGAAAGTTTAAATGTGTTAAACCACTCAGCCACACCGACCTCCAAGTTGGCATCTGAGCAGATGTGCTTTAAGAGAACAAGAAGAAAGAAATAAAGAAAGAATGATAAAAAAATAAAGAAAGGAAAAAAAAAGCATGATAAAAATGGAAAATGAGAAAGTTGTCGTAAGATACAAAGAAGAAAGAAAAAGAAGCATGCTAGAGAAAAAAGGGAAGAAATATGGCGACAAAAGGAGAGCTTGGTCTACTTGTTTTCTACTTTACTTGTTCATTCTGTTGTGTTGTCTCTGTTATGCTTAAAACATAGTAAAAATACATGCGTGCAGGTCTTTGTTTATTATTGCATGTTGTTGAATATGGTTCCAAGACAGTTTATGGAGATGAGTCAGTGGATATAAGGCTGTAAACTTGACCTGAAAATCATATATTTCTATTCTACTCATCAACTATTGTTCTTTATCTAGTTCAGATTTCAGTTTTCTTTCTTCCCGTTTCTATGCTGAATTAGAGGTAATTAGATAATTGCATGTCCTTTACAGAACATTCACAGCCAGCCCCAGCATTTATTGGCTTTTTGTGATTTTCCATACAATTTTACATTCAAAACAATGTATTCCCTTAATGAATTTGAACACAGAAGCCACAAACATACACCAGGTGTATGCAGCTGATGAGATGCAGCGAAATATGCCAGGCAATAAATCGTGCAACATAGTTGTCGTGGCTTACGTGGTTACATTTTACATTCATTGGTTTGCCTTTGCTTTCTGAATTGCGTGACTGACTGGCACCTTGCTGTCTTGACAGACGATAGTTTGTAAAATGAAGTTATACCTCTCCATGACACAAAGACTGGGCTGAACTTAGAGATCATGTGTTGCTCATGTAGCATGATCTCTCTCTCTCTCTCTCTCTCTCTCTCTCTCTCTCTCTCTCTCTCTCTCTCTCTCTCTGCCTGCCTAGTTTACTCCAGAGGAAAGGTAACTCCAATACGTCTGGTAACACAACAAGCTGCAGAAGCTGCCGGATCAGCAAAGCAATACTCTAACTGTCCGCCTGTTGGAGCTTTCATCCTAGACCAGTTGCTGACCAAGGCTTAAGGCCTGGACTGCCCTGCCATGACATTTAGTATTTAGGTTGCATTTCCTCACACTAAGGTAAGGCTTGTACCCTCCCAATTGCACTCATCCACCTGATGTGGGTGCACAGTGTGAGGTGTCTGAACTACCATTGTGAAAATCAATGCAAAGCAATGTACTCCCAAATCGCTATGGCTGACTTTGAACCTGCCATGTTGGGATTGTGAAACCGAATTCCAGACCCATACGCCACAGACGCCGACATAATGGAACAGAAGACTTCAGTATTGTCATGTACTTTTCAAGCCCTGGATATCTCAATGCTAATTTAGTGACTGTTTGGTTTGGTTCACAGATGAAAATGAAAGTTATGAAGCCTTTGTCAGCCACCTCCAAGAGCAGTTGTCCTTGTACCAGAAAGTTGCCATCATCTCCCTGGTAGAACAAGCTGGCAAGGAGCATGTCATCGGAGACGCCTACTTGTCCCATGTCCTGAGGTTCAACTCCCCAGACCTGACTTACATCACATTTGATTTTCATGAGTACTGGTGAGTATGAGAATTGTTAGCATCTTTCATTTTTATGTAGGAATGAGAGGATGCTGTATTTCCACCCCCTCCCTGAGCCCAAGGGCAGTGAATCACATGCCTAGTTTTCATAGATAGTTAGTTGCATATCCTTTACAGGATGTCGCAGTCAACCCCAGCATTTTTTGGCTGTTTGTGATTTCTTGGAAATTTTATGTTCAGTAGTTTGCCATTGTTTTCTGAATGACTGGCACTCATACCAATTTATAAAAACCAACGTAAGGTGGTCTGCTGCCAAATCACCCGCAGCCGTGTTTCGAACGCGGTATGTGGGGTTATGAACTGCGTCCATAGTCCCTTCACCACAGAGCTGGCTTTTTATAGATTTCAAAAAAAAAATTAAGTTGCATGTCCTTTACAGGATGTAGCAGTCAACCCCAGCATTTTCACTGTTCGTGATTCCTGGGCAAATTTTACGTTCAGTAGTTTGCCTTTGCTTTCTGAACGACCGGCTCCTATACCTTTTTTGAGAAAACCGGCACTGCTGTGCTTCGAACCCAGGTATACGGGCTCACAAACCGCGTTCGCAAGCCCTTAGCCACAGAGACCTACTTTCATAGATAAGGGAGACAAAATGGAGAGTCCAGTGTGCATGGCTTGCATGTTAGAGATGCCTCAGTGTTGGAAATAATAACGTCAGTGTGCATAGTGTGCATGCTAGAGATGCCTCAGTCTTGGAAATAATAAAGTTCAGTGTGCATGTTAGAGATGCCTCAGTGTTGGAAATAATAACGTCCAGTGTGCATAGCGTGCATGGTAGAGATGCCTCAGTGTTGGAAATAATAAAGTTCAGTGTGCATAGTGTGCATGCTAGAGATGCCTCAGTGTTGGAAATAATAAAGTTCAGTGTGCATAGCTTGCATGCTAGAGATGCCTCAGTGTTGGAAATAAAGAGTAATATTTAATTGCTAGCTCCATGATGAGTGGGTTATGTAGGCAGTTTGTAATCCTGCATACCACGTTCAAAACACAGTTGCAGGCAGGACGGCAGCTGACCACCTTGTGCTGCATATTTTATAAAATGGTATGAGTGGCGGCCATTCAGAAAGCAATGGCAAACTACTGAACATAAACTTGCCAAGAGATCATAAACAGCCAAGAAGGCTGTTGTTGACTTTGTCGTCCTGTAAAGGATATGCAGCTAACTTTCTATGCTAATATTTAATTGGCTGCTGCCCTGGTAGAGGGCCTGAAATGAAAATATTTACCCATAGTTGAATATTTATAGCATATAGAGCTCTTACATGGATGTTGGATACAAGGGGAAACCACTACATTTCCCACCAAAAATAAATGTATTATCAGTCAGAGAACTAAATTGTTGGTGGTGTAGCATGTTCAAAAACGCCAGTATTATGCACATTACAAGTGATTAGTGATAAAAACAATTATATGAACATTGGTTATCAAAAGTGAAGGTTATCTATTCGCATTCGCACATAACAGATAATGCCATTTGGATGTGAAGTGTTAGGCCTTGACAAATTCTAGCCCATGACATATGATCATAGACACAGTATAAATTACATTGATAAACTGCATACAATATGAATAAGATATAATTAAGTAGATGCACAATTGTGTTTAAATGTTTTAAAGGGAAATGTATTGCCAATTAAGATGTAGCATTTGAAAATGTCTTTCATCAGATTTTTTGTTAACTTATTTTTCAGTCGAGGAATGCGGTTTGAGAATGTATCCTTGCTGACTGATGGAATCAAAGATGTGATAAAAGAAATGAGATATTGCTGGTGAGTAAATTCTTGTCTGTATGTTTAATTTACATATACAGTAGACAACTGCTGGACGATAGTATAACTAGAAAGTCCTTCTTTGGAATGCATAGGGCAAATGAAATAAAGGGAAACACATACAGAAGAGAATTAGAGACAGATGTGAATAATATAGATTCATATAATATATAACTCTGCAGTATGCACCTAAAGATATGTAATGAAATATGCCAGGCAGTAAATCATGCAACATATTGTTTGAGGCTTCTTATTTAAATTCACTAAGGGAACACATTGTTTTGTATGTCTGTTATACAAATTGTTTCCTGTTGATGATTTAACCCACAGGGTAGACAACAAAGGTGTCATATGTGAGCAGCAAGGTGTGTTCCGCGTCAACTGTGTGGACTGTCTGGACCGGACAAATGTGGTTCAGACTGCAGTAGCCAGGATCGTCATGGAAACACAGGTGAGTTGTTGCTCTTTTATTTACACACCGCAACAGTCTTTTGATGCTTTTACTTGATGATGTGGCAAAATGTCTACTTTATGTGTTTACTTCATGTATCCATGTCTACTTGTGGTTTTAGCACATTATAATATTGCATTTCACATATAGTGTGTATGTGGATAAAGGAGAAACTATTAGACTCGATATGCTGGAAATGAATATCATATAGGAAGCAGACAATGATTCAGTAGCTAACACACGATTGGAACTGCCAATATCCAGGTGCAGACAGATACACTGAGGACTGGATCCGAGCACCTGTGGATATGTTTCATGTGCAGTGAGGATGGTCCAAATACTAACAAACTAGGTCATACCCGATAGAACAGAAGGATATATGCAATTAAGAGATTTCTTGTTTTAGGCTCTCATCACCTCATAGGCATATGTTTCTGCAGAAACCTTTTGTATGAAACCATCAAACTGTATGGTATCATCAGCAGAATTGTCATGTAAAGGGGTAAACAGTGCAAGAGACCAAAAGATATGGAGTGACATGATCACTTGCGCCAGGGTAACATTTGAAGACAAAGCCATGAGATTTTCTCAGATTATAATCATGGCTAATTAATAATACTACTCTTTCTGATTATTTTTTCCTTCTTTTTTCCCATTCACTTCAGGCTTCTTATTCCCCTCTTGTATTTCTTGTACACCAAGTACAGAAGGCAGTTATAAACATGGGTTTCTGCTTTATTTCTACCACACAGTTCTGATTTGTCCCACTCCTTGTTTCTACCTTTAACTGTCTACATTGATTGTACTTGTTTGCAAAGCCTTCTGGTACTAGTTACTGCCAGACACCAGTCTGATATCAACCCTGCAGCAAGCAATAAATGCATTTTAAACATTGGCCTGCTGTAGCCTGCAGGAATCTGAAGATCCCATAAAGATATTAATTTATGGTCCAGTACTTTTCTGCTGGATTTACTTGTATTAGTTTACACAAGAAAGTGTGGGAGGCTTGTTAGCTTCCTTAAAAATTTAATGTTTTCTTCTGTATATTAGTGGGTTGGGGAAGGCATGGATGCCGGCAAAATATTTTATAACAGGAAAATAATCAGTGGTTTATTCAAGCTTAGAGGTTAAAAAATACTGTGTTGAAGTCAGATGCATTGACCAATTGATGAAAATATGACAAGTAGTTTGTGTTTGAACAGCATGTCATGTCATTTTCTGTTGCTGTTCGGCTGTGATAGTTGTTGAACACATAATGATAGCCTTTGTTTTATGTGCAGTTGAGCTTAAGAAACTAATAAACCTAAATATAGCACACTACATACACATATGAAAATTACATGGAAAGCTAAAACAACAAACACAAGGAAAACATTCAAGTTAAATACACTACTGTGTAACAAAAAAGAAATACAGCAAACATAAATTACTACCTTACATTTAAAGGCAAAATCAAATTATACTAGTGATTTTGTAATAACATGAAAAACAGTTGCACTTGACCATGACATTCAGAATGTATGAAACAAAACAGAAACATGAAAACATGACCCATTTCCAAAATATACAAATTTAACAGAGGTATTTCAAATTCCGTACTTGTGGTTCTTTTTAAACATTTTTGGAAGGGGAAAGAAATGAGGAAAAATAAAAAAAGAGAAGATTGTTGTTGATTCTCCCTGCCATAATTGCACAGATATGGTATCTTACACTGTCAGGCTGTCAGATAGATCAAGTTTGTTATCTATGATGCTCATAATAGGAAGAAGGTCATTCACGCTGAAAAATGTGTTACAGTTCAGGAAGTTGGGTCTACTGCCACCAGAAGAATCTCTGCCAGGAAGTTGTCGGAGGACCTATCAGCAAATCTGGGCCAACAACGGGGATGTCATTAGCAGACAGTACGCTGGCACAGCAGCACTCAAGGTTAGTCTCAGAGAAAGAATGTTTCTTTTCTTAGAGGAATTCATGATTGTTGTTGTTGTATGCTGGCACAGCAGCACTCAAGGTTAGTCTCGGAGAAAATATGTTTGTTTTCTTAGAGGAATTCATGATTGTTGTTGTTGGTGTATGCTGGCACAGCAGCACTCAAGGTTAGTCTCAGATAAAATATGTTTGTTTTCTTAGAGGAATTCATGATTGTTGTTGTTGGTGTATGCTGGCACAGCAGCACTCAAGGTTAGTCTCAGAGAAAGAATGTTTGTTTTCTTAGAGGAATTCATGATTGTTGTTGTTGGTGTATGCTGGCACAGCAGCACTCAAGGTTAGTCTCAGAGAAATATGTTTGTTTTCTTAGAGGAATTCATGATTGTTGTTGTTGGTGTATGCTGGCACAGCAGCACTCAAGGTTAGTCTCAGAGAAAATATGTTTGTTTTCTTAGAGGAATTCATGATTGTTGTTGTTGGTGTATGCTGGCACAGCAGCACTCAAGGTTAGTCTCAGAGAAAATATGTTTGTTTTCTTAGAGGAATTCATGATTGTTGTTGTTGGTGTATGCTGGCACAGCAGCACTTAAGGTTAGCCTCAGAGACAATATGTTTGTTTTCTTAGAGGAATTCATGATTGTTGTTGTTGGTGTTTGCTGTCACAGCAGCACTCAAGGTTAGTCTCAGAGAAAATATGTTTGTTTTCTTAGAGGAATTCATGATTGTTGTTGTTGGTGTATGCTGGCACAGCAGCACTCAAGGTTAGTCTCAGAGAAAATATGTTTGTTTTCTTAGAGGAATTCATGATTGTTGTTGTTGGTGTATGCTGGCACAGCAGCACTCAAGGTTAGTCTCAGAGAAAATATGTTTGTTTTCTTAGAGGAATTCATGATTGTTGTTGTTGGTGTATGCTGGCACAGCAGCACTCAAGGTTAGTCTCAGAGAAAATATGTTTGTTTTCTTATAGGAATTCATGATTGTTGTTGTTGTTGTATGCTGGCACAGCAGCACTCAAGGTTAGTCTCAGAGAAAATATGTTTGTTTTCATAGAGGAATTCATGATTGTTGTTGTTGTTGTATGCTGGCACAGCAGCACTCAAGGTTAGTGTGAGAGAAAGAATGTTTGTTTTCTTAGAGGAATTCATGATTGTTGTTGTTGGTGTATGCTGGCACAGCAGCACTCAAGGTTAGTCTCAGAGAAAATATGTTTGTTTTCTTAGAGGAATCCATGATTGTTGTTGTTGGTGTATGCTGGCACAGCAGCACTCAAGGTTAGTCTCAGAGAAAATATGTTTGTTTTCTTAGAGGAATTCATGATTGTTGTTGTTGGTGTATGCTGGCACAGCAGCACTCAAGGTTAGTCTCAGATAAAATATGTTTGTTTTCTTAGAGGAATTCATGATTGTTGTTGTTGGTGTATGCTGGCACAGCAGCACTCAAGGTTAGTCTCAGAGAAAGAATGTTTGTTTTCTTAGAGGAATTTATGATTGTTGTTGTTGGTGTATGCTGGCACAGCAGCTCTCAAGGTTAGTCTCAGAGAAAATATGTTTGTTTTCTTAGAGGAATTCATGATTGTAATTCATGTTGTTGTTGTGTTTAGTCCAGAGACAAGGTTAGAAGGAAATATTTGTTTTTTGGAATTGATTTTTGTTTATCTCAGAGAAAGTTGTTAGAGAAAAATTTTGTTTTTTAGAATAGATTTGGTTGTTCGGAAGTTGGTTTCTAGAGAAAATGTTGTTTTTTAGGGAATCAGATTTGGTTGTCTCAAAATAAGGTTGTTCAGAGAAAATATGTTTGTTTTTTAGGGAACAGAGTTGTTGTTATGTTGAAGAGCTTGTTATGCTGGAGAGAAGATGTTTGTTTTTTAGAGGAATATGTTTGTTTTTTGAGATGATATGTTGTTTCGGTGTAGCTCAAAGATGTTTGTTTCTTAGAGAATTATTTTGTTTTTGAGGAATTCTGATTGTTGTTTTAAGGTTATCAGGAAAGTTTGTTTCTAAGGAATATATTGTTTTTTTTGAGAGAACAGATGTTGTTTAGGTTGATGAAATATGTTGTTTGCTTAGGAATCATGATGTTGTTTTGTGAATGCTGATTGTTGTTAAGGTTATGCTGGAAGATAGTTATCTTGGAATCATGTTTGTTTTTTGTATTCTGATGTGTATCATGTATGCTGGCAAGAATAAGGTTATCTCAGAGAATATGTTGTTTTAAGGAATTGTTGTTTTGTGTGAGATGTTGTACAGAGATTTGTTTTTTGAGGAAATTTTTGTTGTTGTTGAGGATTATGTTGTTGTGATTAGGTTAGTTGGCAGAATAAGTTATTCAGAGAAAATGATTGTTTGTTTCTTGAGGATCTGGTTTGTTGTGGTTAGTGAGAAAGCATAGGTTAGTCTCAGAGAAATTATTTGTGTTGTTGGTTTCTGTGTACGCAGCACTGTTGTGGAGAGAAAATATGTTTTTTTTAGAGAATGTTGTTTTTGTTGTTGTATCGGGGGTCAAGGTAGGTAGAGAAAATATGTTTGTTTTCTTAGAGGAATTCATGATTGTTGTTGTTGGTGTATGCTGGCACAGCAGCTCAAGGTTGTCTCAGAAAAATATGTTTGTTTTCTAGAAAATGATTGTTGTTGTTGTTGTATCTGGCCAGCACTAGGTTAGTCGCAAGAAGATAGTTTGTTTTCTTAGAGGAATTCATGATTGTTTTGTTGTGTATGCTGGCACGCAGCACTAGGTTAGTTGAGAGAAATAAGTTTGTTTTCTTAGAGGAATTCATGTTTTTTTGGTGTATGCTGGCAGCAGCACTCAAGGTAGTCCAGAGAAAATATGTTTGTTTTCTTAGAGGAATTCATGATTGTTGTTGTTGGTGTATGCTGGCACAGCAGCACTCAAGGTTAGTCTCAGAGAAAATATGTTTGTTTTCTTAGAGGAATTCATGATTGTTGTTGTTGGTGTATGCTGGCACAGCAGCTCTCAAGGTTAGTCTCAGAGAAAATATGTTTGTTTTCTTAGAGGAATTCATGATTGTTGTTGTTGTTGTATGCTGGCACAGCAGCACTCAAGGTTAGTCTCAGAGAAAATATGTTTGTTTTCTTAGAGGAATTCATGATTGTTGTTGTTGTTGTATGCTGGCACAGCAGCACTCAAGGTTAGTGTGAGAGAAAGAATGTTTGTTTTCTTAGAGGAATTCATGATTGTTGTTGTTGGTGTATGCTGGCACAGCAGCACTCAAGGTTAGTCTCAGAGAAATATGTTTTTTTCTTAGAGGAATTCATGATTGTTGTTGTTGGTGTATGCTGGCACAGCAGCACTCAAGGTTAGTCTCAGAGAAATATGTTTGTTTTCTAGAGGAATTCATGATTGTTGTTGTTGGTGTAATGCTGGCACAGCAGCACTCAAGGTTAGTCTCAGAGAAAATATGTTTGTTTTCTTAGATGAATTCATAGATTGTTGTTGTTGGTGTAATGCTGGCACAGCAGCACTCAAGGTTAGTCTCAGAGAAAATATGTTTGTTTTCTTAGAGGAATTCATGATTGTTGTTGTTGGTGTATGCTGGCACAGCAGCACTCAAGGTTAGTCTCAGAGAAAATATGTTTGTTTCCTTAGAGGAATTCATGATTGTTGTTGTTGGTGTATGCTGGCACAGCAGCACTCAAGGTTAGTCTCAGAGAAAATATGTTTGTTTTCTTAGAGGAATTCATGATTGTTGTTGTTGGTGTATGCTGGCACAGCAGCACTCAAGGTTAGTGTGAGAGAAAGAATTTTTGTTTTCTTAGAGTAGATGATGATTTTTGTTGTTGTATCCTGGCACAGCAGCACTCAAGGTTAGTGTGAGAGAAAATATGTTTGTTTTCTTAGAGTAGTTGATGATTGTTGTTGTTGTTGTTGTTGTTGTGTTGTTGTTGTTGTTGTTTCCCGCCACAGCAGCACTCAAGGTTAATGTGAGAGAAAATATGTTTGTTTTCTTAAAGTAGATGGTGATTGTTGTTGTTGTTTTGTTGTTGTTTTGTTGTTGTTGTTGTTGTTCTATGCTGGCACGCAGCACTCAAGGTTAATGTGAGAGAAAATATGTTTGTTTTCTTAAAGTAGATGATGCTTGTTGTTGTTGTTGTTGTTGTTGTTGTTTTGTTTTGTTGTTTTTGTTGTTGTTGTTGTTCTATGCTGGCACGCAGCACTCAAGGTTAATGTTAGAGAAAATATGTTTGTTTTCTTAGAGGAATTCATGATTGTTGTTGTTGTATGTTCCACCGCAGCACTCAAGGTTGGTGTGAGAGAAAATATGTTTGTTTTCTTAGAGTAGTTGATGATTGTTGTTGTTGATCTGCTGAGTTGTCTTGTCAACTCTTGGCAGCCTGATGCCATTCTTATAAAGGTGCAGGTCTTTTGCAGCTGTTCCAGGGACAGTTAGAGTGAGTTTGTAAGTGTTGGAGATGGCGCTAGATGCTCTTCCCAGATGTTTAAAAGTGTATGATATTTGAAATGAGGGCGATCTATGGTTTTGTAATGAGAACAGTGTCTGCACACTGGTGCATGCCGGTGATTGATTCAGTTTAGACGACTATTCATGCTATTATGTTCTGTTCACACTGAAAAATTAGGTTTTGGTTTTTTTTTCCTTAGAGTGAAACAGGGTTGTGTCTTATCACCGATGCTTTTTGGAATAGCTATCGATTGGGTCATGCGCAAATGCACAAGCAACACAAATATGGGTATCCATTGGGTTGACAAAATTCTAGAAGACCTGGACTTTGCCGACGACATAGTGCTTTTGAGTTCAACACATCCGGATGCCCAAGAGAAAATAAACCACCTCCAAAATGTTTCAGGGCAAATTGGTCTCCAAATTAACACCACAAAAACAAAGACTATTGATCTTACCAACAGTTCAGATGAGACCAAATTGAACAGCTACGTTCTTGAAAAAGTCAACAGCTTCACATACCTAGGAAGCAAAATGACATCCACAGGGGACTCAACACCAGAAATATCATCTAGAATCGCACTGGCATCTAGTGCCTTCAATAAACTGTCAAACATCTGGAAGTCAAAGACACTCAGCAAACACACAAAACTTAAAATCTTCAACTCTTGTGTGATTCCAGTGTTAACGTATGGATGTGAAAGTTGGAAATCAACGGTAGCTTTAGATAAAAATTAGACAATTTTGAGAACAAATGTCTTAGAAGACTTCTAAACATCCACTGGACAGACTTCAGAACCAATTCGCAAATAAGACAAGAGACTAAGCAAGATACAGTATCCAATTTCATAAGAAGACGCCGTTGGAGCTACATCGGCCATGTACTCAGAATGGACAAGACAAGACTCCCCTACCAAGCCCTCATATGGTCACCGGTAGGGAAAAGAAAACGGGGAAGACCAAGAGAGACCCTGCGTAGAACCATCATTAGAGAAGGCTCATTCAATGGCCAAGTAAATATCCAAGATCTACAACAGATAGCAGCGAACCGCCAGGCATGGAGAGACAGGACTTCTGCCCTATGCGCCGCCTTAGGCTCAAGAGGAAAGACTAACTAACTAAACTAAGGAAAGTTGTTGCTGACATATGGCATGGCTTTCGTTAAAATGAGTTTGGCCGGGAAGATAATTGCAGTTTTCCTTCGACTTCCACATGAGTGGTTTATGAAATCTGTCCTTGTCAACAATTTCTGGCAGTTAAGATAAGTTAGTGCATTGCTTTGCCCAGGTGAAGGGTTGTCATATTTTTATAGTAGATACTTGTTCTTCTGAACTCCCATGTGCTGTCCATCATTCACCACTAAGAGGCATAGATTGCCCTAGTGAGGCAAAAGTGGAGTTGCTATATTTTTGTCTTATATAACTTGCTTTTATAATAACAATAAAGGAGGTAATATTAGCATTTCTGTGTTATCTCATGCAATTATTTTTTTATCCTTTGAAATTGTTTCCATCCTTTCTGTTTTAAAAATCACTTAGGGCGATTTCACCCGGACCGGAGAACGAAAGTTTTCAGGAATGATGAAAGATGGAGTCAACTCAGCAAACAGGTATTCAATGGGAATATAGAAGGTGGTTGATGTCAGTGTTAGGAGTTTCTGACTTTCATAGTTGATTTGATGTGGAAGTTTGAGACTTCAGTTCATATTGAAGTTTGAGACTTGAGTTCATATTGAAGTTTGAGACTTCAGTTCATGTTGAAGTTTGATTCTTGAGTAATTGATCGCATGTAGAAATATTAGACTTGAGTAATAGTTGATTTAATGTGGAAGTTTCAGACTTGAGTAGTTCATTTTATGTAGAAGTTTAACACCCAGTAAAGTTGATTACATTTTAAAATTCCCTACTGGAGTAATTGATGTAATGTAGAAGTTTAAAACTTATGGAATTGATTTCATGTAGAAGCTTCAACTTGGTTAGTTAATTACATGTTGAAGTTTAAAACTAGAGTAATTTATTTCAGATTTGATTAGTTGACTATACGTTTCGTAACTGAGTAGTTGATATCATGTTGATTTTTCAGTTTTAAGTAATTGATTTCATGTAGAAGTTTCAGACTTTCATAGGTGATTTGATGTAGAAGTTTCAGACTTTCATAGTTGATTCAATGTTGAAGTTTGAGTCTCAAGTTCATGTTGAAGTTTGAGACGTGAGTAATTGATCAGAAATTTTAGACTTGAGTAATTGATTTCATGTAGAAGTTTCAGACTTTCATAGTTGATTTCATCTAGAAGTTTCAGACTTGAGTGGTTCATTTTATGTAGAAGTTTCAGACCCAAAAAAGTTGATTACATTTTAAAATTCGATACTTGAGTAATTGATTTAATGTAGAAGTTTAAAACTTATGGAATTAATTTCATGTAGAAATTCCATCTTGGTTAGTTAATTTCATGTTGAAGTTTAAGACTTGAGTAATTTATTTCAGATGTGATTAGCTGGCAACATGTATAAGTTTTAGAATTGAGTAGTTGATATCATGTTGAAATTTCAGTCATGAGTAATTGATTTCATGTAGAAGTTTCAGACTATTATACCACTTTTTGTGTGTCTTGATATGTGAAAATTTTAGAAACACTCCACTCGAAATGTAGGAAACATACTGGCAGATTTAAAATACAAGAGAACATACAACAGCAATTTGAAAGCATTACAGAACATACACAAGTTATTTGAAAACACCAGGAACATCCACCATCAACTTGAAAACATAAAAGCACATATAAATGCAGACCTGTGAACATTAAGAACATGTAAGTCCAAACTTAAAAACACCAAGAACGCATAAACAGCACCCTTGAAAATACTATAAACATATAATTGCAGACTTTAAAACACTACGATCATATAACTGCAAACTTTAAAATAACAAGAACATATAACTCTAGACCTTAAAACACTAACAACATATAACTACAGTTTTTAAAACAGTAAGATTCAACAAAAACAATTTGAAAACACTAGGAACAGACAACAGCAAATTGAAAACACTGATAAAACATTCTTATTTGACCATTTATTCCCCTAACCAATTCACACCAAGCTGTCCTATAGGAAACATACTTAAAAAACTTGAAACATTAGAGAACACACAAAAAAAACTTTAAAATATTCATCATCAGTCAAGTGCTGTCTCCATAATGAAGATTGGCTGCAATGGATCACCAATGCTGTCGGACTCTCACCTTGACTGTACATTCTGTCAAATTGATGTTCGTCCATCTCTTGATGTTATCTTCTCACTTGTATCGTTGTCTACCTCTTGCTGGCTTGCCCTCCAGTATGGTTTTTATAAGAGTATTATGTCTTTTAATGTGGCCGAAATATTTCACTTGCCTCTTTTTTATTTCTGTCATCAACTCTCTTTTCATTCCCAGTTTTTCTAGAACCTCTGTAATTTGATGGTTTTTGTTTCCATGAAATATGACATATTTGTCTGTATATCCACATCTCCAGGGCCTGTATTCAACTTTCTAGTTGCTTGTTGAATGACCAGGTTTCCATGCCATCCAGTGGTGTTGAATATTTGTAACATTTGACAATTCCCATTTTTAATGCATTGTTAATCTCTGTAGAAGTTAATATTGATTTCATGCTGTTGAAGGCATGTTTTGGCCATTCCTATTCTCTTTTTGACTTCTATTTCACTTCTGCCATCATCTGTTATTACATGTCCAAGATAATAGGAGAAACTTGTTACTTGTTCTAGTATCTTCCCGTTTTCTCTGATGCTCATTGATGACCTTTCTTTTCCACTTCTAATTATCGTAGTTTTCGTATTTTAGATGTTAATATTTAAGCCACATTCTGCACTATGCCTGTTTACTTATTTCACTAGGTTTTGTAACTCTTGCTCGCTTTCTGCTATTAACACGGTATCATCAGCATACCTAAGATTGTTTATGCTTCTTCCATTGGTGTTAAGTCCAGGCAGTTTGACTTGTTTAAAAATTCTTTCTGTGTATAGGTTGAATAGGCTTGGGGACAACACACAACCCTGTCGCACGCCTCTTTTTATCTCTATGATCGACGAATAATTATTTCTGCATCTAATAGACACCGTTTATTCCAGTACAAGTTACTAAAATGTCTGATGTCCTTTCCGTCCAATCTTATATCTTGAAAGCAAGTAATTAGTCATTCATGTTATACTCTATCAAAAGCTTTCTTGTAGTCTATAAAACAAACCTATATATTTGTCTGAACTTCTATATATTTGTCAGTTACCATCCTCAAACAGATTATTGCTTCTCTGGTGCTGCTGTTTTTGCGGAACCCAAATTGTTCTTCAGCTACTTCCCCATCTATTTTATTTTGAATTCTTTTTTGTATGACCTTGGGTAGTATCTTAGTTATATGGCTCATTAAGCTAATAGTTCTGTAATCCTAACAATCATCAGTTTTTGGCTTCTTGGGCAAATCAAATCCTTTTCAAATCCTTGGTGATGTACCCAGTATTATATATATATATATATATATATCATGACATAATTCTGTGATAGTATCAATGCCAAAGCTAGATAAAGATGTTATCATCTCTGTTGTTATCTTGTCAGGACCTGCAGCCTTTCCTTCTTTCATCTTTTTAATAGCCTTTTCTACTTCAGTCTTTAATATGTTTGGTCCATCTTGAGTATTATACAATGTTGGTTTATTGACCCTGCTGTCCCAGAATAAATCTTTTGTGTACTCTGTCCATCTTTTTATTATATTGGTATTATCAGTTATAAAGTCTCAATTTTTTTTCCTCTGATACAACCTTTTCCTGTTATAGTATTCTTCTTCTTTGTAAATCTTTTTATATTTTCATGCAATTCTTGTGAGTTGTGTTTTGTTTCTAGATCCTCTATTTCTTTGCATTTTTTCTGCAACTACTCTTCTTTGGCAACTCTGCACATGTGACATATTTCTCTGTCTATTAATATACACTCTGGAGTCTTATTTGCTTTCTTTCTTTGAGTCACTTTGCTTAAGATTTCATTGGTTATCCATAATTGCTTTTTACTATTTATCTTAACTAGCAAGGGGGTATTCACAATCTGTTTACTGGTTTTTACACTTTCCCATTTTGTATTTTATCCTCAGGATTTTCACGTCTATATTGTTCCATACTTTCAGCGATTAGCCTATCATATTTATTATTTCAACCAGGTGTAGTTGACTTATGCCGGTCTCCCTGGCCAAGAGGTTAACGACATTGTTCGTAATCCTGTATATTCACGTGGGGAAAACAGCAACTGTGAGATTCAGTAGCAAATCGCGCTGTGCTGATAACTTACAGGGGTATGTGAGCCGGTTGTTCAGAAAGCAAAGGCAAACTACTGAACGTAATACTTGCCTAGTACATCAACAGCAGCTGAAGAATGCTGGTGTTGACTGCAACGTCCTGTAAGGGATATGCAACATTTAAAAAAAGTTGACTTATGTCTGGTTGTTTCAATGCTGATATATCTATTTGAGGTGTCTTCAATGTCCTTATTCCTGGGTTTTTAAGTTTTATTTGTAATGTTAAGACTACATGATTGTGGTTAGAGTTGATATCAGCACCAGGGTATGTTTTGGCATTTTTAACATTGTTTTTAAATTTATTTATAATCATAATTTAGTCACTATGGTTTCTCATTCTATCTCCAGGGCTTTTCCGTGCGTACAGTTTGCTAGGATTATGTTGGAAAAATGTGTTACAAACAATAAGATTGTTTTCTTCACAGAACTGTATCAGCCAGTCTCCTCTGTCGTTTCTGTTTCCCATATCATCTAGCCCTACTATTTGCTTATATTTAGTTTTTCCAACTTTTGCATTCATGTCTCCCTTGATAATTAGGACCTCTGATGATTTTACAACTTTCAGTGTTTGTTGTAGGTCCTCATAATATTCTTCTAGTTGTTCATCACTATAATCAGTTGTTGGAGCACATGTCTGAAGAATTACTATGTCGAAAGGTCTTGCCTTAATTTTGAGTAGTATCATCCACTAATATTTTTCTCTACATTTCTTTTTACTAAAATTCCGACTCCTCTCTTGTGATGATCTCCTCCCGAGTTAATGAATATGTAATCTTCACCTCTTATATAACTAGCATCTGTCCACCTTGTTTCTGATACACCTAAAATATCAAAATTCATGTTGTTTGCTTCTGCAATCAGGTTGTTAAATTTCCCTGCCTGATACAGGGTGCTTACGTTCCGCATACCAATTCTTAGACCTCTCCTTCTACTTTTCCGGTAGGTATTGTCAGAATGCACCCTTTCAAAAGAATTTGAGATGCGTTCGCCATTATTCACTTCCTTACTTACTATAGGAGTTGTCTCTTCCCTGAGAATATTTACAACAGGCTAATCTCCAAGGGTTTAAGAATTAATTGTATCGCTGTTTTCTTTTTGTTGTGATCACATTATTGTCTTTGGGATACTTCGTGATGAGGTATCAATCTCTTCCATGATGGCCAGCCATGTTCACTATTGTCGCCTGAACACGCCTCATGTGTGCCACACATTCTGCTGCTTCGCTTTCAAAGCCATTGATCTATTTAGATTCATCCGCCATGTTGAGAATATATTAGAGAGCACACAACAGAAACTTGAAAATATTAGAGAGCACACAACAGAAACTTGAAAATATTAGAGAACAGACAACAGAAACTTGAAAACATAGTCCTTTAAATTACTGTGTTGCAAAATGGTTGCACCCCTTCGTGGATTTGATTGCGAACTACATCATTCGGTTCACAAGTGCAATTTTTGCGGTGTTAACAACTCAAATTGCATCCAGGCACTCGCACCACTTCATTCACACCTCAACGAAACGTCATGTGTGAATGGACAATCTATTTTATTTCAGGCGAACCTGCTATCTTTACATACACAAGATCAGGCGGTAATGGCCTGCTTAAATATACATGTCGCCTTTCCTCACAACAACCCGTACATACTCAAATACAATCTCACACTCGTGAATTATAACATGCGTTCTTGTAAACTACACATTGGCTTTCGGAAAACAATAACACGTCCTGTCTGGAAGACTGTTGGGTCCGGTCTGAATAACCTCAGTCCAGTCGCTGCTCTTGTCGTACTAAACTTCGTGCGGTCAGCAAAACCTCGTGCTGTCCCACTCGTCACGTAGTACAGTAGTCCTGTCTGTGTCAACCTTGGGTTGTTCTACTGCTAACTCTGTTTACGGGTGTTGTCCCGTGAACTAGCATCCCCCGCCCCATCCTCGGGGTTAGTCCCACTAATGTCCTAGATATGACACGTCCGTGTCCTATTCTAAGTCCTGACTTATAACTGTCCTAAGTTATCCCATGCGGTCTGTCTCTATTCTATCTACTCCCTAGTAGATGTCCTTATCTACGTCCTATCTGTCCTTAACCCTTATTCTGACTCCTGTCCTATCTATGTCCTATCTAACATGTTGACAGCGGAGACTCCTGGGAGTTATTGCTGGAGCTACAGAGTTCATGCCCTGTGGGACGTTTTCAGCAGACTGCTCTGTGGAAAGAGAGAAAGCCATGTGGGATAAAACCCAGTGCAATGAAGTTGATCCACTTGCCTTTTAAAGCCTTTTAAACCTTTTTATGATTGTGTACACATAGGACATCCTTTAACAGATATTATACGTTATAATAGTCACAGAGGCATATAGGACATCCTTTAACAGATATTATAAGTTATAATAGTTACAGAGACAGATAGGACATCCTTTAACAGATATTATAAGTTATAACAGTTACAGAGACAGATAGAACATCCTTTGACAGATATTATAAGTTATAATAGTTACAGAGACAGATAGGACATCCTTTAACAGATATTATAAGTTATAATATTTACAGAGACAGATAGGACATATTTTAACAGATATTATAAGTTATAATAGTTACATAGACAGGACATATTTTAACAGATATTATAAGTTATAATAGTTACAGAGACAGATAGGACATATTTTAACATATATTAGTTACAGAATGAGCTCAGCTGCAACTAACACTTTACTTGCACAGGTACTACCTGAGGTTCCGAGATGCCTACAGACAAGCGGCAATAGACCTCACTTTAGGACAACCTGTATCAGAGTCACTGATGGTACCCTCAGGAGAAGGGGATGACGTAGATGGGTCTGAAGGAATAGAGAAGGAGGAGAATGTCAAGATGATGATTGAAGATTGCAAGAGGATGCTCATTGTAGAGCCCGAGCATTGTCTAGGAGGCTGGGCACTTATCAATGCTGACCCAGTGTAAGTTCACCTTTATCTCTGTGTGTGTCTCTTAGACTGATTGTATAATTGTCTGACTTCTGTCACATGTACAGTTGCAAACTATTTGGACACCAACTCAGTGCAAAATACACCTCTTTAAAAAATCCCTAATATACTAAGCATTCTCCTATTTAGTTCTACTGTATTCCCTTAGCTTTATTACAATTGCCATAATAAAAATTAGTATTAATTATCAGGTTGTAATGATTTTTTTACATTTCCTTTGCGTTTATAATAATATATTGCTAATTTTGCTTTAGATTGGCATAATAAATGATGTATGAATGAAATAATTAATGTATGATCAGAGAGAGATAAGAGGGTAGAATGTTAGATAGACCCACACATCGCAATTGCAAGCGCTATCAAGAACAAGTTGCCTGAACAGTTCAAGAAGCCTGATACGGGGGAGGAAAATGTCACGTGGCAAGACCAACACCAGGAAACAACAGACTCACAAGATGTGCAGCGTGGGAGCCGCCAATACCTCGAAGAAGACGAGTGGAGAGAGCCTACATGTGAGCTGCAACAAAGAACCTGAACATACAGATACTACTGAAGCTACCATGAGGAAGATCGACGACAACCCACCACAGACAAGAGCCAAGACAGCTGAGAAGGAGGAGGAGAAAGACACCACACCAAAGTTGGAAATACCGACTCACAGACAACCAAGTGGGTTGTCAAACCTATCCAAGTGGAGCTGACAGATGAACAAATCCTGGTGCAGCTACAAGAAGAGAATCTCCACATCCGAAACTTGAAGGCGGAGTGGATTCTCATGTACTCCAAGATCCCTACGATGCTAATGGTGGTGACGACTGAGGGCAGCAAGGTACCACACCAGGTATCAATTCACAAGAAAGTACAATAGCCTGAAGGATTCATTCCAAGAATCACTCAATGTTCCATATGCCAGAGGGTCGGCCACAGCAGAGCAACATGTCGCAGTAAGACAGAGATCTGCCAATACTGCGCCGATCACCATGCCTTCAAGGAATATCCGCTGGCTAAACAGGACACGGACTTCCGAGCACCCAACAACAAGAGAAAGTGCGCCAACTGCCTGGGCAAGCATGGAGCAATATACCAGGGCTGTCCATACTTCCAAAGACACAAAGACGCCTTAAAGATCGCAATTACCACAAAGACTCCATTCAAGAAAGCAATGCGGAGGGGCGAGACAGCCACGGGTATATCACAAGCTGAAAGAGATAAACTGCAAAAGCAGATAGACGAGTTGAAGAAACAAGTCAAGGCACTGCCGACACCGACTGCAACCAGCGACAACCAAAATCTGCTGGAGAAATAAAGGAGATCCAGCAAAACATCAAGCAAGAAGTGGAACATATGGCCGAGATGAAGAAGGAAAATGAAGAAATCCTATGAACCATTAAATTAGAGAGAACGGCTAAAAGCTGAAATGGAATTAATCCAAAATAAACCAGCAGAAACCATGGAAAAGACAACAGAGACGTCGCAAGATGAAACACAACAAAAGTCAGAGCCAGAACAGCTAAAGCCAGTAGCCGAACCACGACACTCGAGAAACTCAAGGGGAAATCAATATCTCACCAGACATCTGAAGAAAACCGAGAGTGGTACCGTGTCGACAGCACAGTGTACCCACTTGTACCTACCCGGGAGGAGTGCCTAGAATCGGCAAGAAGGGAGAAACTCAGACAAAAGGAATACAAAAGGCGCAAGCAAGAAAAGGAAAACAAGACACCCAAGAAAATCAAAGGGAAAACAATGTCCCACCAGACCTCTGAAGAATACCCATATTTATACTATGATGACGAACACGAATATAGCTGCTATTATGAGGACGGAGAGATCGTCCCATGGCTGACCATGGAGGAAGAAATTGAAAGGCAACAGAAACTCAAACTCGAAAGAGAAAACTGGCACAAGGAAGAATATGAAAACATTGAAAAGCTTCTACAGACAATACACAAAAAAGGAGGCACAAAGACCAAATGAAAAGTCTTTATAAATGTACCCAGCCAAGAGAAACGCACAAATAGCCACCACTGATCAAGGAAACCACCAGAAGAGATGGACACAAAGGATAACTCGCCGGCCGACCAATCCCCAAGCTGACACCACAGACACAAATGCTTACATAACCAGTCAGAGTCAGAGTCAGAACTCACTCATAAGAGAGCACAGACAGAAACAGGGTAAAAAACCCACAAAAACTGAAGAAGCAGGTTAAACAAGGCCGAATTTGGAATTTTTGTTTTTGAATCAAGTCAAGTCTAGATAGACCCACATGCCCAATTCTTAACCCTTTGAAAATATAGTTTGTTTGTTTGTTCATTTGTTCTTCCTCCTCTCCCTCCTCGTCCTCTTCCTCTTCCTCCTCCTCATCCTTTCTTTTGCATGGCCTCCCCACTGGAGCATAAGCTTTAAGCCAATTCCTTCGAAGCCTCTTATCCTGTCTGATGAAAAGTAAAAAAAGTGAAAGAACACACCAAGTGATGTTTGGGATTCGAGAGAAATAGCCCATCATACATCAATCAGTGCTCAGGACTGAAAACATTCAGGCAATTTTCTTTGTAGTTACCTTTGGTTCATCATTTCTGCTAGCAGCACCAGCAGCAAGAACAATGTGTATTGTTGAAACGAGTGACTACATGAGATGTGTGTGTACACAGTGGCATAGTCACCATGTAGCAAGTCACTTACAGAATGTTGCTTTCATCACAACCTGCTGGAAAGATTGATTCATGTGTGCATTATTGGAACTAGTGACTTCATGAAACGTGTGTGCACACAGTGGAATACTCATCATGTACACAGTGGTATACTCATCATGTTGCAAGTAATTTGCAAAATGTTGCTTTCATCATAACCTGCTGGAAAGATTGATTTATGTGTGAATGTTTCTATGTGTGTGTGAACATTTTTGTGTGTGTGTGAATGTTTCTGTTTGTGTATGCATGCGTCTGAGTGTATGCCTCTGTGTAAGAAATAGCTTCCTTCAGAAGATTAGTATTTTGTTCTGTTATTTCTGTGTAACTTGTTTTTGACAATCAGGGTAGGAGACAGTGAGCAGCAAGATATGGATATGATCCTTCTCTTAAGTCAAAGATCAGTCTACGTAGCCTGGTATGATGATGAGCAGGAGCTAGTCAGCAGATATCAGCGGATATACTTGGAGGACATAGACAAGATTGAAATTGGTTAGTTTCTGATTTTTGTTTTTTTTTTAAATTAATGCTTTACCACTGTGATTAATGCTTTACCACTGTAATTAATGCTTTACCACTGTGATTAATGCTTTACCATTGTGATTAATGCTTTACC
Organism: Cepaea nemoralis; assembly: GCA_014155875.1. Taxonomy (NCBI): domain Eukaryota; kingdom Metazoa; phylum Mollusca; class Gastropoda; order Stylommatophora; family Helicidae; genus Cepaea; species Cepaea nemoralis. Next base: position 93,712 of record JACEFZ010028237.1, read on the forward strand.
ATTTAATTAATGCTTTACCATTGTGATTAATGCTTTACCATTTAATTAATGCTTTGCCACTGTGATTAATGTTTTACCATTTAATTAATGCTTTACCACTGTGATTAATGCTTTACCATTGTGATTAATGCTTTACCATTGTAATTAATGCTTTACCATTGTGATTAATGCTTTACCATTGTGATTAATGCTTTACCATTGTGTTTAATGCTTTACCATTGTAATTAATGCTTTACCATTGTATGTAATGCTTTACCATTGTAATTAATGCTTTACCATTGTAATTAATGCTTTTACCATTGTGATTAATGCTTTACCATTGTGATTAATAAAGATACAAACACAATATTGCACAATTTATAGCCTTGTCTAATTACCTGTTTCTCGCCATGTGCTTACTACAGACAGAGTTCAATGTACATTGTGACAAACTTGCCTCTCATTCTGTATATTTTTCTGTAATCTTGTCCACAAACAGGCATGGAACCTGCTGTGTTCAAGTCCAGATATCCAATCTTGAGAATGACTTATCATCACCAGGCCGATGAAGGACTCTTTCACACGTTCCGAGTTCCCACGACCAGGTTCTTTAACAACAAAGCCACAGCAGTCGTCTCCCAGGATGAGGCCAAAGGTAGTTTGGCACTGAGTTGCCAGATAAATGTATAGAAGCAAGAAACAAAAAGAAATAATAAGGAAGTACTAGTTTTATAACAGCTTACTAACAATCAAAATACTCAGCACCATGTAAGCAGCTAGACCTCTCTGTACTTAAACCTAGGATAGACTTATATAAAACAAGCTTAGCATACTCTGCCGCTCAATCTTGTGGAACAATCTTACACAAGAAATCAAAGACACCACCAATCATTATACATACATTCGCAACCTGTTTGAACACTACCTCAGTACAGACTACATGCCCCCATAAACAAACAAAAAACAAAAAAAGACAATAATAAGGTATTTATAATGCCCATGTTAAACATTGCCTCAGTGAGTCATGTAGTATTGATTAATTTTCATGCATTTTAATGCTTATTGTTCTTTGTTGTCAAAGATTTGCTTCATAAGTGATGTTGAATGAAAGAATGTATGAGAGGAAAGAAAGAAGAAGGGCAGAATGTCAGATGGGCCTGCATGCCCAATTCTTAACCCTTTGAAAATAAAGATTGTTCGTTCGTTCGTTCGTTCGTTGTACTACCACGACACTAAGGGAATACAAAGAACAGTAACACTGAACGTCCCATGCATATCAGAAAAGGTGATGAAGAAGGTTTATTTACCCATGTGTTGCTGGGACCTGTAAAGGGAAGCAAATAATAACACTACCATTTCCCTCAAAAGGCAGAGAGAGAGAGAGATCTTCTTTTGCATTCCATAAGAGTTACCCAAGATTCCAGTTCAGAGGAAAAATAGTAAAGGGTTCTTTTAACGCCTTGAGGTATATTGGGTATTTATATATATTTTTATAGAGCAATCGGTACTTTCATCATCATCAAGTGCCGTGCCGGCTGGCATAGGCATTCATGGCTCTCCACAGATTTTAGCTTGTATTTCTTCCCTTATTATGTTGGAGCAGTTGAAGATTGTACCCAGGTATTTGTATGTTTCCGTTCTTTTAATGGTCAAATTATCTATTTGTATGTGGCCAGTTTTTAGCCATTCCTTCTCTTGAAATTACCATATATTCTGTCTTATCTTAGTTGATAACCAGCCCCATCTGTTGGGCTTTTTCCTTTAAGTGAGTCAATATTTCGAATGTCTTTTGTTCATTTCCCCCTATAGTATCTATATCATCTGCATAACCAAGCAGTCTATAGGTGTATCGGGTGTATATATTTTTATAGAACAATCGGTACTGTTGGATTGGTAAATATTAATGCCTCTAGGTGTATCAGGTATATATATATATTTTTGTAGAGCAATCAGTACTTTAGGATTGGTAAATATTAATGCCTCTAGGTGTATTGGGTATGTATATTTTTATAGAGCAATCAGTACTTTAAGATTGGTAAGTATTAACGCTTCTGTGTGCATCAGGTATATATATTTGCATAGAGCTCTCAGTACTTTAGGATTGGTAAATATTAACGCTTCTATGTGTATCAGGTATATTTATTTTTATAGAGCTATTGGTACTTTAGGATTGGTAAATATTAACGCTTGTTGTACGTAGAATACTCAAATAATACTAGGGACACGGCCAGAGTACCAACAGAAAAGTACTGCCATAACTATGACGCTGAAATTGAGGCTTTCAAGATAGCAACTGAGAAATTACTAAATACCAGCCATGGTACACAACCTGTGGTGCTATTGACAGATGACAAATCAGTACTTGAGGCACTCCTGTCTGGGAAATGGCCAGTACTAAGGACACTACTTTCTGAACTTGGCAGTCAGCATAAGGTCACCATACAGTGGATACCATCCCATTGTGGAATACCTGGAAATGACAGAACTGATCAATTGGCTAAGGAAGGAGCAAACGAAGAACAGCCTGATGTGCCCGTTACATACCACCAAAAAGAAAAGAATGATGAAATCAGTCAGAAAACCACCAAACCCTACTCAAGACGACTACCACATTATGGACAGACCAGAACAAGTCATTATTCTGCGCCTCAGAACAGGACACAATAGATTACACAACCACATGTATACAAAATTAAAGATTTGTGAATCAGCCATGCGCACTTGTGGATCGGCTTCGCAGCCAGCAGAGCACATACTCCAAAACTGACCAAATTACAGCATGTCTAGGCGAACCTTCTGGTCTAGAGAGACAACAGTGGAAGATAAACTCTATGGACCGCTGAGTGAACTAAAAAAGACAGTTAAATTCATACAAGAGACAACATTGCAGTCATAAGACATATTTCAAGCGATCGAAAGAAGAAGAAAAAGAATTAACGCTTTTATGTGTATCAGATATATATATATATTTTGATAGAGCAATAGGTACTTTAGGATTGGTACATATTAACACCTCTAGGTGTATCGGGTATACATATTTTTATAGAGCAATCAGTACTGTAGGATTGATACATATCATGCCAGCCACCTTTACTTCTCAAGACATTTCCTGATGCCCATTTTAGGCTGGGTCAACACAATATATACAGCGGTCTTCCTCTTCTCGGCCTCTCAGAGTATATTCTAGGTTGAGTAATAAAGTCCGTTTGCCCAGGCAGTTGCCACTTAGTGTAAGCGCTAGAATTTTCTTGTTAAAAACCCTAGACCATACTGAGATATCAAACTGACTCTTTGGCATGAAAATCACATCTGAGGACTATCAGCTCTGTACATGAGCTGATCGGTAGTGACATAAGCCATGGAGGCATGGTCAATCTTTACAAGGTAGACACAGGTGGGATGGGCATAGAGATATCTCATGTGAGGGCCATGAGCTCTTTAAATGAACTTATCAGTAGTGACTAAGCCATGGAGAAATAGTGGCGAGATGGTCAATCTTTACAAGGTAGACATGAGTGGGATGGGCACAGATAGAGAATGGGAATGACAGAAGAGTGAGAGGATCAGAAAACATTTTTAATAATTTAAACATTATTGTAAAACCCATTACTATTGTAATGAATGTTTTTCTCTTTTTCCTGTAGAATCTTTGAGAATTATTGCAGACGCATTCAGGTGTGCTCAGGAGATGATGTCTATCAAGCTAGAAATTCAAGAAAAGCCCAAACTTGAGAAGTGAGTATTTTGTTCATAAATAATGTTCTAGTTTCTGCTGCAAACACTTCTGATGTTTCTATTCTCATCTGAAGCGATTAGAGGTTTTAGTTTTTTGTGTGTGTTTATTTCTAGTTTGAGAAGAGATGCAGCAAATAAAGAAAACACAATTTAGAGATACATTTTTTATTGTTTTGTTTTCTTTCTGCACTCAATTATGGTGTTGTAAATTACTAGAGAGTTACGGTCTGTTAATTACTGGAGAGTATTCATTGTAGTCTCTGCTAAATGACAGGAAGCTCACACTTGCATCTCATAGTGGTAGATCAAAGATGGGCAGCTGGCAAGGGTGTAGCGAACATAGTTCAAGGGACAGTTTTCACCAGAAACAGTGGCCAGTTAAACACTTGAGTCAGAAATTACTGTCAAAGGGCAAGGTCGTAAACTACCATGTAGACGTGTAAGGCAAGGGGTTCATTAGTTTGTTGGTTGTGAATCCCCTGGAATCATCATATGTGCCATGCAGATAAGTGTGAACATCTCACATGATCACCAAACTCTTGGATCAGACTTGTGAATCAGATTTGTGTATCAGCACTGTGTTCTTGTCTCCATAATACCATGTGGTCATGCCATCTAGATATTTATCTCTCTGCCTTCCTCCTTGTTCTTTTCCCATCAGTCTTGCAGATAGTGTGCACAGTCGGTTTTCATGTGTTTCTTATAGGACTTGCTTGTTGGTTTTTCTGACTGTCCTTGGTATTCCTTGTATTATCCTCAGAAATCACCTTTCCACTGCCATTAGATGTTTCTCAGCCACCTGCTTAATGTCCATGTTTCACATTCATATAACATAATATATACAGGTTATATCTTGCACTTCAGTACTCTTTTTCTCATTATTGTTGACATCTTTTTATTGGTCAGTATGTTTTCCATTTTGCAAAAGGCTACCTTCGCCATAGCAATTCTTGCTCTGATCTCTTTAAGGCACCTCCCATCAGATGTTAGAACTGTTCTAAGATAGTTGTACAGATTCACTTGTTTAAGAATATTCCCATTTGCCTGTATATTACATTTTAGTATTTCTTTCTTCATAGAGACAGTCTATGTTTTCTTACAATTTGATTTTAACCTTAGTTGTTCACTGTGTACAATAACTACATCACTAAATGTTGCAGATCATGTTCATTGTCCACAATCAATACTGTTTCATTTGCATGTCTTATATTATTGATTTGATGCCCCCCAATGGCGATTCCTTGCATATCCTCATTTCTATAAATATTTTCACTGTTTAGGTAAAAAAGATCTGGAGAGATTACACATTTCTGCTGCACACATCTCTTAATAGGCTGATATTTACCTACTTTATTATCAATCTTTATGGCAGCATGCTGTTTCCAATAAATCTTTTAGTACAAGTCTAAAGTCTTTCCCATCAATTGTTAGATCTGCAAGCATCTTCATCATGTTGACATATCTTACTCTGTCGAAAACCTTTGTGTAGTCAATGAAGCAAAGATGCAGGTCTTTGTTTACTTCTATAGAACGTTCAATTACTGTTCGCAGCATATACACAGCATTTACTGTACTCTTGTCTTCTACAAACCAACATTGTTCTTCCCATATTTTGGATTGTATTTTCTTCATAATTCTTTGCAAAATGATTCTTAGCAATATCTTCGTGATATAGCTCATTATACTAATTGTTTAATGTTGATCACATTTCAAGGCTCCTGATTTCTACGGCATTGCAATATATATAGAATTACATAATTCAAGAGGTATATCTCCAATATCATATATTGTGTTTAGTAGTCTGGTGAATTGGTGTATTCCATATTCTTTTAAGGCATTAATCATTTCTGTTGTGATGTTGTCTGAACCCAGAGTCTGCCAGTTTGCATATGGTTAAGATCATTCTGAACTTCCATCTTTAAAATTGGTGGTCCTTTATTACTATTATAAAATGTCAAGTTGTTCCTCTCTTGTATAATTATAAAGATCTTTCAGATAATCACACCATTAACTTAAAATCTGATAATTTTCATTATAATTCTGCCATCTTTGATTTTCAGTCAATCTGTTGAAGTGTGTTCTTTTGTTAGTGATGTCATTAATTATTTATATTAATTTGGTATTCCGTGTGTTTCTTTGAGCTGTTCACGTAATCTGAGCCCTGAAAAGAGCATCTGTTGAAGTGAGTCTAGAGACTCTTCTCCTGAGGTGGTACCAAAATACCATTTCCACGGGGGTTGTGTTGCAGAACCCTCTTGGCACTCTTCAGTGGAATGATGTAAGTATGACAGGAGGTACTAGAGCTTCACATCTGTGGAGAAGCATAACTATTCTTGGAATTTGAACCAAACTGGCGATCCAGTCCTGGAAAGGCAGCACCAAAATAGTTGTTCCAAGGTCTTGACAATTGTGATAACCGGTCGGGGTCTTGCAACCAGTGGCCATAGGAAGACAAGGGAAAATCACCACATTATTTCCCCGACAATAAGAGCGTATGGCCGATTTGTAGTGAATAAGTGACATGTTCAGAAACTTCATACCAGTCATTGGACTGAATAAGCTGATTTGACATGATCTTGTATGTTAGTTCTTTGCCCCAGCTTCCTAAATGATTGCAGTGTTACTGCCTGCTTTTTCCCTTTATTGTATACCTGATTCCTTTTTGATTGTTATAATGCTGTTAATTTGCATCTCTTTTGCAGAAAAAAATATATCCCACATCCTGGTGTCATGGATGTTCATCAGCAATTGCAGGAGAATTCCCTTGCTGGCATCAGACTTCCACGAGATATCTCAGCCTATATGGAGTCATCTGGTCAATTTGGTGAATCAAAAGACACAAGACATCTTGATGCATCAGCCCTATCAGTACCAAGGTCCAAGTCTCCTTTGGAGTTCCTAAACGTTCTGCCCAGTTTTCCCAAGTCAGCCTTGCCATCATTTAGTGCAGCAGTTAATCCGCTCAAGTTTTCAATTCCCAAACCAAATCTCAAAGAGAATCTTCAGCAGTTGAATTTGATGAGAAAAATAAAGCTGAATAAAGATTCAGGCAAAGTTGATATGAGGAATATAGAGCAAGCTGACAATGGTAATAAGGGTTTGAACATCACAAGTGAGCAGAAACCAACTCTGCTTCTAAAGGATGAAGATAACAAAGAGGTTGTCCTGGACAGTTGTGGTATTCTAGCTACTAGCCCCAGTCAAGTTCTGCTATCTTCAATGCATCTGAAAGCTGAAAGCAAACGAAAGTCTTCTGTAGTGGACTTGGTTTCATCTCCACATTCGGTCAGATCACACACTAGCCAAGCAAACAGCAGCATCAGTGAAGGCTCTCGTTTTAATTTTCATGGTGAAGCTATTACTGATGCAGATGAAAACATCAATAAACATACTTCAGCATTAGCACCTGGTGATGATTCATCAGATTATGATGTGCCCATTGCTGGCAATTTTGAAGACTTTGATGATAAAACAGATGGGCAAAATGTTGCTGAAACTGCAGCGGAAGAAATTTCACAGATTGAATTTGACACAGTTTCTGAAAATGATACAAATGAAGATGATGAGGAATATTGTGTCATGGAAAATGAAGAAGTGCGAGCAATTCTTGACAAGTGTCATCAGCTCCATCATCCTTTGATGAAGACGTCTATTAGTGACACGTCCCTGAGCCTGAGTTCAGCACAGGAAACACTGCTGCAGCCAAGTATGGTTCAGAAGGATTCTGGGCTGGTATCTTTGTTGAAGTCAACAATGGCTGGGTTTTCAAAGACGTCTCCTGGAAGATCACCAGACCCATTCTTGTCCAAAACTCACATCAGAAAGTCTCAGCGTGCCATGGAAGTGTTTGAAAAGCTCGTTAAAGAAAAGTTGCCAAATGAAGAATGCAAATCATATTTCATATTCATTTAAATCTGTATCTTGATTTGGTAATGTTGTAGTAACCATATAGTGAATGTACAATCATGTATTTAATCTGTAACATCTGTAGTATGTTAACAGTGTTTTAGATATTGTCTTGTTCAAGTGTGCCATCATCTTTGTTGGGCATTTATTATATTGAATTTTATTTCTGTACATAATTAGTTTTAGCAAATGAAACTTGAGCCTGGCTTCATACTTGTTTAGAGAAAAGTTATATAATGTCATTTGCAGCAGAAAAACGCAGGGAGTACCACATGTCTTAATTATACAGCGCTGTATGATACACTGCACCTATGCACTCTCTCTGTTTGGTCACCATGCATAATAAATGTGAAACTTGTATGAATATGTGATACTTTATGTATACTTTTGTGCATATTTGTGGTGCTTTCTGTATTTATGTTAGTTCAATCACTGTAAACATACTGTGAACAAACATTGTACTTTGTCGAATTATTTATAGTTTTGTTAGCTGTAAACTGTTCACCTAGATGGATTTGGCAAGAGAGTGAGGTTGATGTGATGTGCGACTCTTCCTCATTTAAATCCATATCATAGCACCATTCACTCTCATCCTCCCTCTCATTGGATGACGAGTGGTCTTCATCATTTATGTTGGACGAATAATGTGTACATTCAAGAATGTTATTGATTGACATGTACAGCTATTAACACCCATACCTTAATTTTTTTTAAAATAATCTTCTTGTCCTTAGAAGACCCTTTTTATTCATTTTAATTTAACTTTAAATGGGCATTAAAAATGGGTGCTAGAGAATTTTCTCGGAATAGATAAAGGATGTAGTAGTTATTGCAGTAAGCTTCATTGCACACCTGCCTCACACGCCAGTGACCTGGAGTTCGATCCCAGGTCCAGTCAGGGATATGCACTACTGGCGGGCTCAAACGAGAGCAAAATTTGAGTCTAGTGCTTCCAATCTGATGTGGACAAGACTTAACCCTACCAGACCTGAGGCCCTGAACCTAACTGTCCCCTATACCTGGGCTCCTGAGCATTAAAGAGGAAAAAAACCAACCTGATATAGAAAAATGTTAGTTACATGCAAACAAGTGGTTAGAATAATTTGTAACTTGGAGACATTGTAGAAAATAGGTCTACCTTGCATCTAGCGCCAATATTCCACCTTTGTGTGCCAATCCAGTCTGAATAAACAAAGTATCGATCAGCTGTTGGACTGTGAAAATCCTAGACCTACTTCGCTTTCTTGTTGAAGTGCTTGGTTCATCAGCCTACGTTTCATTGGGAATTTACAGAATTTGTTCGCGTTAAACCACACAAAGTCAATTCAAACCTATGGGGGAAGACATTTGCAATGGCTAACCATGAGGTTTGACGACGATTGGTTGATTATTTTTTAGTTTGTGACGCCTTTTTTCACGTACTAGGCAAAATACCAAAAATTGGGTACAGCAGTATAACGGCAGATTAGGAAATTACCGAAAAATCGGTTCAGTGGTCTGGTAGGGTTAAGGTTTGTGCTGGAATGCGATCAGTGGTGGGTTGTGCTCAATCTGTAAACCTCAAGTCCCGAAACAACCAATTGAATCAATTTGATTATTGCTCACTGGACCTTAGGCGCCTGGTGTGCCTTGCCAGATCGCGAGGACCTGATCATTTGGGGCCACATGGATGTCAATTGCGGCGATCAGGCAAGTTTTGAGCTACAGCCTACAATGGGTGACGTGATATTCTAGTATGATAATTGGTTGCGTGGTCACACCCGCCTCACAAGCCAGTGATCCGGAGTTCGATCCCAGGTCCAGTCAGGGATATTCTCCATTTGACAGTCAGAATAATTATTGTCTGTCAATATTAGTCTGTGTAGAGATGAAGGAGATCTTGGTTTATTCTCCATTTGACAGTCAGTGTAGTTATTGTCTGTCCATATTGCTCTGTGTGGAGATGAAGGAGATCTTGGTTTATTATCTATTTGACAGTCAGAATAGTTATTGTCTGTCCATATTGCTCTGTGTGGAGATGAAGAGAGATCTTGGTTTATTATCCATTTGACGGGCAGAATAGTTATTGTCTCCCCATGTTGGTCTATGTAAAGATGAAGGAGATCTTGATTTATTATCCATTTGACAGCCAGAATAGTTATTGTTGCTCTGTGATGAGATGGAGAGAGATTATCATCAGTGGGAAATCTGACCCTGACACAACAGCAGCCCATGATTTCTGTAAAACTGAAATATTAGTTACTGTTGGACTCCTTTGTACACATGATGTTCTTCCTATACATCTCTTCCTCACAAGGCAGGATTGATGCAGGCATCTGTCAGCATTAGCTAGTTTTATGTCCTTAATTATTACAGTTGATTGACATCTTCATATCTGGGCTTGGCTTTTCATCTCTTCCAGTTAATGTTATTTATTTATGAAGATAATCTGTGACAGCACGATGGCTTTTGTTAATTAGTATTATTGTGGTAATTTTATCATGTTCATATGATTGTTCCTCCATCTTTATCTTTTCAAGTTAATACTAGCAACTTTATGAGGAGATGCTGTGGTAGCAAGAGGGCTTGTGTTAATCAGTTTGATTGTGGTTATTATTATAGTTGATTTTTATCACGTTCATGATTGTTCCTCCATCTCTTCAAGTTAATACATGATAGTTATATAGTAATTTTATGATGAGGAGCTATGGTAATAAGAGGGTTTGTGTTAATTAGTTTTATTGTGGTAATGATTATAGTTGATTTTATCATATTCATATGATTGTTCCTCCATCTTTTCAAGTAAATACTAGTAATTTTATGTCAAAGAGCTGTGGTAGCAATTTGGCCTGTTTAAAATTAGTATCATTGTAATTATTACTGATGATGTTATTATATCCTTATGATTGTTCCCTCCATTTCTTCAAGTTAATGCTAGTAATTTTATTAAGTGGTGCTATGGTAGCATGATGGCTTGTGTGCCAGGTGATAGACACATTTGTGAGCCAGGTGATAGACACATTGTCCAAATTTTAATTTCACCCCCACTGGTGGTGGTATTGGATTAAATGTCAAATGATCTTTATAGCACTAGGAATTGTATGGAAGTTAAAATAAACTATAACTAGTACCAAACTTAGATTATGCAATATTACCATCACATCAGTACGCCAGTATGAATCAGAAACACAGAAAATGACACAACCACTTACTAATTAATTGCAAAAACTCTTTGACAGAGAACAGAAGGACTAAAATGGTTTCACAAATCACTCACGATGATAGCTAGACAAATTTAAGTGATATAGGAGGTGAAATAAAGGCATCAGCAGTACTCATAGAACACACATTGAGAAATCAAATTTATAACTTAACTAGAAAGTCCTTCCTCTGGAATTCACAAGGCAAAAGAAATGTTGAAAAACCAAATAAATACATGGAGAAGAGAGGTATAGACAGAACTGAGTAATATGGAGAAGAGAGGTATAGACAGAACTGAGTAATATGGGGAAGGCATGGAGAGAGAGGTATAGACAGAACTGAGTAATATGGGGCAGACATGGAGAGAGGTATAGACAGAAATGAGTAATATGGGGCAGACATGGAGAGAGGTATAGACAGAAATGAGTAATATGGGGAAGGCATGGAGAATAGAGGTATAGACAGAATTGAGTAATATGGGGAAGGCATGGAGAAGAGAGGTATAGACAGAACTGAGTAATATGGGGCAGGCATGGAGAAGAGAGGTATAGACAGAACTGAGTAATATGGGGCAGGCATGGAGAGAGGTATAGACAGAACTGAGTAATATGGGGCAGGCATGGAGAAGAGAGGTATAGACAGAACTGAGTAATATGGGGCAGGCATGGAGAAGAGAGATATAGACAGAACTGAGTAATATGGGGCAGGCATGGAGAAGAGAGATATAGACAGAACTGAGTAATATGGGGCAGGCATGGAGAAGAGAGATATAGACAGAACTGAGTAATATGGGGCAGACATGGAGAAGAGGTATAGACAGAACTGAGTAATATGGGGCAGACATGGAGAAGAGAGGTATAGACAGAATTGAGTAATATGGGGCAGGCATGGAGAAGAGAGATATAGACAGAACTGAGTAATATGGGGCAGACATGGAGAAGAGAGGTATAGACAGAACTGAGTAATATGGGGCAGACATGGAGAAGAGAGATATAGACAGAACTGAGTAATATGGGGCAGGCATGGAGAAGAGAGGTATAGACAGAACTGAGTAATATGGGGCAGACATGGAGAAGAGAGGTATAGACAGAACTAAGTAATATGGGGCAGGCATGGAGAAGAGAGGTATAGACAGAACTGAGTAATATGGTGCAGACATGGAGAAGAGAGATATAGACAGAACTGAGTAATATGGGGCAGGCATGGAGAAGAGAGGTATAGACAGAATTGAGTAATATGGGGCAGGCATGGAGAAGAGAGGTATAGACAGAACTGAGTAATATGGGGCAGGCACGGAGAGAGGTATAGACAGAACAGTAATATGGGGAAGGCATGGAAAGAGGTATAGACAAAACTGAGTAATATGGGGCAGACATGGAGAAGAGAGGTATAGACAGAACTGAGTAATATGGGGCAGACATGGAGAAGAGAGGTATAGACAGAACTGAGTAATATGGGGCAGACATGGAGAAGAGAGGTATAGACAGAACTGAGTAATATGGGGCAGACATGGAGAAGAGAGATATAGACAGAATTGAGTAATATGGGGCAGGCATGGAGAAGAGAGGTATAGACAGAACTGAGTAATATGGGGCAGGCATGGAGAGAGGTATAGACAGAACAGTAATATGGGGAAGGTATGGAAAGAGGTATAGACAGAACTGAGTAATATGGGGCAGACATGGAGAAGAGAGGTATAGACAGAACTGAGTAATATGGGGCAGACATGGAGAAGAGAGGTATAGACAGAACTGAGTAATATGGGGCAGGCATGGAGAAGAGAGGTATAGACAGAATTGAGTAATATGGGGTAGGCATGGAAGGAAATCAAGAGATGGCTATTGATAGAAGGGCATAGCTTGAGACTGAGGACCAACGCTCCATTGGAGGTTAAAAGAAAGAAGAAAAGGTCATCTCATCATCTCATCTCATTTTTGTTCCTATTGTACTTTGCGGTGTCGAGGTGAAGTATAAACAACAGGTGAGTGCCTACTTATGGGCTTCATGTATCGATATTTCCATGGACTCTGCTATTATCTCTGTCCATCGTTTACGTGGTTGGCCCCTTCCTCTGCTTCCATTTGGTCTGCACATCATTGCTTGTTGTGGTATACTGTTAATTGGTAACCTTCTTGCATGGCTAAACCATTTTACTTGCTGCCTTCTAATAAAATCTAGTGCTGCTTTAACCCCCACTTTAGTCCTGATTTCTTCATTTCTGATCTTATCACTTCTTGATACATTGAGTATTCTTCTCAGGAATCTAATTTCTGTTGTTGTAATTTTTCTTTTCTCTTTTTCTGTCATTGTCCGGGTTTGGCATTGGTAGCATAGAGTTGGTAGGAAGATTGTGTTGTAAAGTGCTTTCTTAGTAACTATTGATACATGTTTGTTCTTTAGTATTGATGCTATTTGCCCAATGAGTTGGTTTGCCTTATTGCATCTATTTTCGATCTCGTCTTCTGATTTGCCATTTGATGATATTATACTTCCTAGGTACTTGAAACTCTCTACTTGTTTCAGAGGATGTTCATTTACGTGACTTATTGTTTTTTATTCCTTAGTTATAGTCATTACCTCTGTTTTACTTGTGCTAATTTTCATGTTATGTTCCCTACACATTTCGTTTAGACTATTCATGTGGTCTTGTAATTCAGCTAGTGCTTGGTCGTTCGCAAACAGGAGTTCTCTAATGGTGTAATTTGCAGATGGTTCTTCTGTGTTTTCATCATGCTGTGTTCTTGCGATCTCTGTTTGGCTGGTTTCTTTACATATGTTGTCTATAAAGGTTATGAACAAGATAGGGGACAGGACACAACCTTGTCGTACTGCGGATCTTATGGTGAAGGGTGAGTGTCCTCCAGTTGCTCTCTCTGTGCATTCACTGTTGTATAAGCTTCTACATAGGTTTGTTAGATGTGTACTCACTCCATATTGTTTACAGATTTCCCACAGCTTGTTTCTATCTACTCTATCAAATGCCTTTTCTTGGTCAACAAAGGTTAAGTAGAGTGTTTCATTGAATTTGATTGATTGTTCTATAAGTTGTCTAAGAACAAAAATAGCATCTATGCATCCTTTGTGTCTCCTAAATTCAAGTTGTGTAGGTGGCAGGATGTATTTCTAATTAGTATGGCTCTGAGCCCAACCTACCTTTATAAAATGAGCACCAGAGATTTCAGGTGGAGTTGAGTTGAGCACTCGGGACATTTCTGTATGTGCTCCGACCTCATCTTCAAGAGCCAGCGAACAGTCCCAATACAAATGGTACCAGTAGTAGTCTGACTATGTGTCCATCTAGCCTCTCCCTGGAGTCCTGAATTTCGGCCAGATCCTCTGGACACTCCCAGCAGCACCATTCACACCAGACCATGATGATCTATCTCTTCTTCTGCACTATGTACATGATTCCAAAGAGCCCCACCACGTCTGCCTTATCATGCACCAATACTACACCGAGCTGTGCAGACCCAGCCAGTCTGTCCGCCTGCTCATTTCCCGCCACACCAGCACGTCCTGGAGGAAAAATCCAACAGATGCTCTCTATTTTTGATTATTGAATTGAAGCCTACTTCTCTGTCTGAAACATGCCTGTCTTCACCTTTCTGATTATGCTTTGTGAGTCCATGACAATCAAAGCATGTGTATGCTGTTTGTTCTCCAGCCAGGGTAACGCCGCTGTGACTGCCTCCACCTCCATTCTCAGACTAGCAGGAAAGTCAGGCACTACATGTAGTACTTATGCAACAGCCTTCACATGCTGTTTGGTCACAGAAAATGTAAACCTAACGCCATATCTCCAACATGCTTTTATAACATGCTTCCAGGGTACTTTTTTTAACTTGATGAATACTAGAATTGATTTTTTATCACGTCCATGTTTGTTAGTAAATTGATTTCAGATAAAAACTTCATTTTATCATATCCATATGAGTGTTTTACCCTTTTTATGTCTTATCTTTTTCTGCAATTAATGACAGAGCTTTTATTAATATTAAAATGGATTTAATCATGATCATATAGTTTTCTCCAGTTAAGCTCATTGGTTCATGCAGTTAACTCTAATAACTTCAAGAATACTCAAATTGATTTTATCGTGATCATACCTGTTGATTGTTTTCTCCTGCTAAGTTTCTTGTCTCTGACAGTTAATGCGTCCCTCTGGGCATTATGTTTTTTTTTTTTTGGCTGTTTGTGATTTCTTGGCAAGTTTACGTTCATTAGTTTGCCATTGCTTTATGAACGACTGGCACTCATAGCTTTGTATGGGAACCAACACAAGGCGGTCTCTTTCCAAATCGCCTGCAGCTGTGTTTCGAACATGGTATGCGGGATTATTAATTGCATTTGTAACCCCTTCAACACAGAGCCGGCATTATGTTGGGATCTGTGAATTACCAAAAGCCTGTGGAGGAAACATGACCAGCCTTGACCTAACATAGTCAGGTCAGGGCTGTGTTGAATCGTGGCCTGGTTATACCCTTATATACCTCTCCACAGATGTCAAGTTACAGTACCAGTCTTGCACAGCCCTCTGTTTCTGAGCTTGACAAGGAGATGGAGAACTCTGCGACAAAGTCCCCATGGATAAACTAGTTTGGTACCGGGTCAGAAGGAAAGTTTCTACACCAGCCTTACTCTGATACTAGTTTGGTACCAGGTCAGAAGGAAAGTTTCTACGCCAGCCTCACTCTGATACTAGTTTGTTACCAGGTCAGAAGGAAAGTTTCTACACCAGCCTGACTCTGATACTAGTTTGGTACCAGGTCAGAAGGAAAGTTTCTACTTCAGCCTCACTCTGATACTAGTTTGGTACCAGGTCAGAAGGAAAGTTTCTACTTCAGCCTCACTCTGATACTAGTTTGGTACCAGGTCAGAAGGAAAGTTTCTACGCCAGCCTCACTCTGATACTAGTTTGGTACCAGGTCAGAAGGAAAGTTTCTTCGCCAGCCTTACTCTGATACTAGTTTGGTACCAGGTCAGAAGGAAAGTTTCTACACCAGCCTCACTCTGATACTAGTTTGGTACCAGGTCAGAAGGAAAGTTTCTACACCAGTCTCACTCTGATACTAGTTTGGTACCAGGTCAGAAGGAAAGTTTCTACACCAGTCTCACTCTGATACTAGTTTGGTACCAGGTCAGAAGGAAAGTTTCTACACCAGTCTCACTCTGATACTAGTTTGGTACCTGGTCAGAAGCAAAGTTTCTATGCCAGCCTCACTCTGATACTAGTTTGGTACCAGGTCAGAAGGAAAGTTTCTACACCAGCCTCACTCTGATACTAGTTTGGTACCAGGTCAGAAGGAAAGTTTCTACACCAGTCTCACTCTGATACTAGTTTGGTACCAGGTCAGAAGGAAAGTTTCTACACCAGTCTCACTCTGATACTAGTTTGGTACCAGGTCAGAAGGAAAGTTTCTACTTCAGCCTCACTCTGATACTAGTTTGGTACCAGGTCAGAAGGAAAGTTTCTACACCAGCCTCACTCTGATACTAGTTTGGTACCAGGTCAGAAGGAAAGTTTCTACACCAGCCTCACTCTGATACTAGTTTGGTACCAGGTCAGAAGGAAAGTTTCTACTTCAGTCTCACTCTGATACTAGTTTGGTACCAGGTCAGAAGGAAAGTTTCTACTTCAGCCTCACTCTGATACGAGTTTGTTACCAGGTCAGAAGGAAAGTTTCTACACCAGCCTCACTCTGATACTAGTTTGGTACCAGGTCAGAAGGAAAGTTTCTACACCAGTCTCACTCTGATACTAGTTTGGTACCAGGTCAGAAGGAAGTTTCTACAACCAGTCTCACTCTGATACGAGTTTGTTACCAGGTCAGAGGAAAGTTTCTACACCAGCCTCACTCTGATACTAGTTGGTACCAGGTCAGATAGGAAAGTCTACGCCAGTCTTACTCTGATACTAGTTTGTTACCAGGTCAGAAGGAAAGTTTCTATGCCAGCCTCACTCTGATACTAGTTTGGTACCAGGTCAGAAAGAAAGTTTCTACGCCAGCCTTACTCTGATACTAGTTTGGTACCAGGTCAGAAAGAAAGTTTCTACGCCAGCCTTACTCTGATACTAGTTTGGTACCAGGTCAGAAGGAAAGTTTCTACACCAGCCTTACTCTGATACTAGTTTGTTACCAGGTCAGAAGGAAAGTTTCTACGCCAGCCTCACTCTGATACTAGTTTAGTACCAGGTCAGAAGGAAAGTTTCTACGCCAGCCTCACTCTAATACTAGTTTGGTACCAGGTCAGGAGAAAGTTTCTACACCAGCCTTACTCTGATACTAGTTTGTTACCAGTCAGAAGAAGTTTCTACACCAGGCCTCACTCTGATACTAGTTGTTACCAGGTCAGAAGGAAAGTTTCTACACCAGCTCCTCTGATACTCAGGTCAGAAGGAAATTTTCTACACCATCCTCACTCTGTACTATTTTGTTTATCAGTTCAGAAAGGAAAGTTTCTACACCACGCCTCACGCTGATACTATTTTTGTTATCAGTTCAACAGAAGTTTCTCACCAGCCTCACGCTGATACTAGTTGTTATCATGCAGGTCAAAAGGAAAGTTTCTACCCGTGCAGCCTCACGCTGATACTATTTGTTATCCAGTCAGAAGGAAGTTTTCTACACAGCCTCACGCTGATACTAGTTTGTTATCAGTCGAATAAAGTTTCTACACCAGCCTCGACTCTGATATAAGTTTTGTACAGTCAAAGGAAGTTTCTACACCATCCGCACTCTGTACTAGTTTGTTACCAGTCAGAAGGAAGTTTCTACAAACCGACTCCTACTACTGATACTAGTTGGTTATCATGTCAGAAGGAAGTTTCTACACCAGCCTCACTCTGATACTAGTTTGTTATCAGGTCAGAAGGAAAGTTTCTACACCAGCCTCACGCTGATACTAGTTTGTTATCAGGTCAGAAGACGTGTTTCTACACCAGCCTCACTCTGCTTACTAGTTTTGTTATCATGTTCGAAGGAAAGTTTCTACACCAGCCTCACGCTGATCTAGTTTTGTTATCAGGTCAGAAGGAAAGTTTCTACACCAGCCTCACGCTGATACTAGTTTGTTATCAGGTCAAAAGGAAAGTTTCTACACCAGCCTCACGCTGATACACACAAGCCTTTTTCAGGACTCAAGCGACCTAAATGCCAATAAATTGCACTTGAGTCAACACACAGTCTTCCATAAGATAGACAACCAAGCAATTCACCAGTCGGTCATGCTCATTTACTTCTTTGTTTCCTCGCTTGAGTGTAATTCACGCTTACTCGTGTGTAATTCACGCTGAACTAATTTTTGCATGTAGGTTAGCTTTCCTTATCACCTGGCCATCAGGTGAACCCACTCTGACTTATGAGGTACTTTTAATTACATCCCAAGTTAGGAAAGAGAAGTCAACATTTTAATCCAACTGGCTGGTGTAGGAGTTGAACCCACTACCTCGCTGTCAGCTTGCCGAAAGTTTAAGAGTGTTTAAAAGTTTAACCATAACCACTCTTATCCATTCGGCCATGCTGATCTCCATGAATTCTAAAATAATTTCATGTATAAATTCAGATAGTAATTTCATATGTACTGAAATGTACTTTGTTTATCATCTCCAATTTGTGACTTCGTTGTACATCTACCCTAATTAAAACCATAATGTCTTGACTGCTCAGAAAGCAACCATAAGCCACTGGGAGTGCCTTGTCTTATTTCTTCCTTGGTACAGGAAATTATCAGTGTTTATTTTGTTTTCTTACTTGGTATATGAAATTGTTGGTGTTAGTTTTTTGCTTTTTATACAAACCTTGTATTAATGTGTTATTAATGTGTTTCGTATTCATGCTTTGGTTTCATTACTTTAATTATGTGGCTAATTCTAATTATTTCTTCTTTTGTTTTCTTATTTTCTTTTCTCATGCCATGTGATTTGTTTTCCTGGGGAAAAAAACAAGAGTATTGCTGCAGATTACTGAAAGTGCTTAGTTTTCTCCCCAAACTGTTGAGACTAAGTCTAGTCTGCCTTGTTTCCAAGCATAAAATCTGGTGCATTTCATTTTTGTATTGAGTCTCATTGTATTGAATGTTCACTTGTGTATGAAATCATGCAGCCAGTAACTGGCGGTAACTTAGATACATCCTAATAGACCAGCAGCATGCTAATTCTGAACATATTCATGATCTTTCCATGTGTTATGTGCAATATGTGGGTGCTAGTATCTACCATCATCTTGAAGAACTGCTCTAATTAATTTGCAACTTTTAAGCTTGAAAAGTATTGAACTCATCATCAGAAAGGAAGGTGTGGTCTTGCAGTGGCTGGCTCACTTGCCTACCAGCCTAGTGGTCATGAGTTTCAATTTCCCTCCAGGCAAGGATTGTTTTAACATTTTAACTCCAAGGTCTGCCTAGCGTGAAATGGGTACTACGAAATATTCTGGGAAGTAAAGACCGCCTAGTGATCTTGACCACATCAGCCATTGAGTGCCAATTGGTCTTAAAGATAAGGAAAAGGTTCCTTTACTCAGGGCCGTGCAGTAGATATTCTCAGATGATGCAAGTCTTCGGAATGCCGCCCCCTTGATGCAAGTCTTTGAAATGCCGCCCCTCCTTTGCTGCCTATGCCATCCCCTTATAGTGTCGCCTGATGCGGCCGCCTGTCTGTATCATAGCATGGCACGGCCCTCCCTGTACTTTTACCTACTCTTCATCACAGTGCTGCAGATGTTAATCATCTGTCTATTCTTCTGGTCTCCAGAGAATGCCAAATGTGATAGTCTGGCATATGATAATTTTAATTAACTAAAGAAAGCAAATATTTTAAACATTTCTTATCACTTGAAATCATTCTATTACAAGCTGTTTTAACCAGTTGTCAATGTAATTTATATTGAACAAATTGGCTTATTCAATGATGATTTTGTCAGCAATAGGGTGACAATTTTGCATTTTTACTTAAGATAGTTTGACCAGCACCTTTTTTTAGGTCAAATGAAGAAGAAGAAAAAGAAGAAGAATGACTATAGCAGTTAAATAGAGTTGGTTATATCATATTGTAAACTTTATTATTAAGTCACTGAATATATTTATTTTACTTCATCCCAAATTAGTATACGTCTCAACCATATCTGTTTGGTTTGATCAAAGAGCTGAGACCATTGTTATTCTTCCTCTTCTTTTTGTTTGTTTGTTTGAAATTTGTATATTTCTGCAATGTTGTCTCTTTGTATGAACTTGGCTGTCTTTTTCAGTTCTCACAGCAGGTCCATAGAGTTTATCCCCCACTGTTGTTTCTCTGAGCTAGACAGTTTGCCTAGATAGTCATATTTTGAACAGTCTTGTAGTATGTGATCTGCTGTCTGCGGCACCAATCCGTTTGTGCACATGGCTGATTTACTAGTCTTGAATTTTTTATACACATGGTTGCATAGTCAATTATGTCTTCTTCTGAGGTGCAAAATAATGGTTTCTTCTGGTCTGTCCATAAAATAGTAATCGTCTTGTGCTGTTGTTTGTGGTTTTCGGTTTGATTTGATGATTCTTTCTTTTGGTGGTATCTGATAGATATATCAAGTTGTTCTTCTGTAGCTCCTTCCTTAACTAGTTGATCAGCTCTCTCATTTCTGGGCACTCCACAGTGAAATCGTATCCACACCTTAAGCTGGCTGGCTAGATCAGAAAGTAGTGTTTGTACTTCTGGCAATTTCCTAGACTGGAGTGCTTCATGTAATGATTGTGCATCTGTCAATAGCACCACAGGCTGTGTACCATGATTGGTATTCAGTAATTTCTTGGCTGCTTTCTTGATTGCCTGGTTTTCTACATCATAGTTATGACAGCTCTTTCCAGTTGGTTCTCTGGCCATGTTCCTGGCATTATTTGGATATTCTATGTAAAATCCCACTTCTTCATTTCTAACAGTAATTTGAATCAGTGTAAACTAGGATTCAGAAGTCCTCTGAGTACAATGTTTGTCCTAAGTAGACAAGATTTTTATAAGTTGTGCTTTAATTTAGTCATCTGAATGTTAAATATTTGTATATATCCCACTTTTAACAAGTATTTTCTATACTGAATATCTGTATATTGTTTAACAGAATATCTTCCGTGACATATGATTTAATATGTGCAGTAAATTTTCACCACCACTAGTGACATAATCATTAGATATGAATGAGTATATTTTATTTATTATAATCTTTAAATAATTTCACAAACTAAACTCATATATAGAACCAAAGAAAGTGTCATTGAAAGCTTTCTTAATATTGTTTCTGAAATAATATTGTCAAAGACCTTATCTTCACCAGTGAAACACTTTATAGACAAGATTTAGAAGGAAACTATTTCCCATATTCATTTGTATTTAGAATACACGATAGATTCAGAAAGCTCCCACAATTTCTTTATTGTCTAATGATCATGAGATCAGTCAGAATAAATGCAGACAGATTAGAGCGGAGGTTGTGAACGGATTTCTGGATTTCATTATTCAAATCAACTTCATTACACCGAGTTCTGTCCCTTATAGCTCGGTCTGCTTTCTACAGAGTGGCCTGCCAAGAGCGCCGCTCACAGCACGAGCTACACAGCTCAAGCAAGGACCCACGGGAGTCTGAACACAATTGCATTCATTAACTGAATGACGGAATTTGAAAGCAAATCCTCAACATTCATAGCGAGATGATGGGTGACTTGCTCTTAGACACCATTTAAAGTGTAGGTAAATTGCATTTCATCAGTTACTGTATTTATATCTAGTATTGATTTTAGGCACACTAACAGCATACAAAGTTGTTCATTGTTTAAGGCTTTTAGGAAATTCCATCCTTGTTTACGTGAAATATTTCCCCAAAATGTTTATTTGCTTTGCCCCTTTATTAGTTTGCAGTTGTGTTTATGATATTAGGAAGCTTTGTTGTGTTTGCAAGTACATTTGCAAGGAACAGAATTTATAATGTTATTACCACAGTACAAATGTTGTAGGAGCTGAAGTGGTGCAATGATTAGCTCACAGGCCTGTCGACCCAGTGGTCATGTGTTTGAATCCCCCATTGAAGTTGATTTGTTTGTATAACTTAACCTGGGCTGCCAGGTCGACTAAAATGTGTACCGGGAAATGTCCTGGAAGTACAAGTGGCCATTGTGATACTGACCACATCAACCATCCACTGCCCACTGGTCTACACAAATATTGTGCTAGAACCATATTTCTAGTGTGCCTCTAGACATGTACAGGGTCCTTTTCTTGACTTGCAAATGTTGAAGAACTTGAACTCATTTGTATACAGCACTGGGGTGTTATTACAAAACTCTCATTTGTATACAGCAGTGGGGTGTTATTACAAAACTCTCATTTGTATACAGCAGTGGGGTGTTATTACAAAACTCTCATTTGTATACAGCAGTGGGGTGTTATTACAAAACTCTCATTTGTATACAGCACTGGGGTGTTATTACAAAACTCTTATTTGTATACAGCAGTGGGGTATTATAAAAGTCTCATTTCTATACAGTAGTGGGGTGTTATTACAAAACTCTTATTTGTATACAGTAGTGGGGTGTTGTTATAAAAGTCTCATTTCTATACAGTAGTGGGGTGTTATTACAAAACTCTCATTTGTATACAGCAGTGGGGTGTTATTACAAAACTCTCATTTGTATACAGCAGTGGGGTGTTATTACAAAACTCTCATTTGTATACAGCACTGGGGTGTTATTACAAAACTCTTATTTGTATACAGTAGTGGGGGGGTATTATAAAAGTCTCATTTCTATACAGTAGTGGGGTGTTATTATAAAACTCTTATTTATATACAGCAGTGGGGTGCTGTTACAAAACTCTTATTTGTATACAGAAAACTCATTTGTATACAGTAGTGGGGTGTTATTACAAAACTCTCATTTGTATACAACAGTGGAGTGTTATTGCTAAACTCTCATTCGCATACAACAGTGGTGTGTTGTTACTAAACTCTCATTTGTATACAGAAAACTCATTTGTATACTCATTTGTGGGGTGTTATTACAAAACTCTCATTTGTATACAGCATTAGGGTATTCTATGAATGTGTACCAAATACAATTTGTTCTGTCAAGTTTGCAAATTTGCACAGAGAAGTGCACAGCAGGAAATGTTCAACAAAGCCAAGTGATCAATGTTGCAGTGGGTCGGTGGGGTTAAGATAAACTCATTTTCATGTGGCATTTTTTGGAGGCTTTAAGCCACATTTGATTTTCTGATCTTATGACAATGTTATCAGTGAGTCTTTTGTGTTCCGTTTTAAACCACAGTTGACTTTCTGATTTTATGACATTACAGTCGGTGAGTTTTGTTTTTGGTTTCACTTTAAACCACAGTTGCCCCGGGAAGGTTAACCTGGTCAACAAATGCCCGCAGAAGTCGGATGTGTTGGCCTAACGGCGCAAGAATGCAGCTCTGCTGTAAACAGGCACAACGCAATCACATCCGGAAAAAAAAACTCCGGATGAACGAAGAAGAAGAGAAGAAACCACAGTTGATTTTCTGATTTGATGACAGTACAAACAGTGACTTTTATTTTGCCTCTAAACCCAGGGTTACGTGGAGCAGATACTTAAGTAAGGTGAAGCATGTTTAACTTAATATATGTCAGTTCTCGCCATCAGCTTTGGTTGTATGATACTTACTATTTATAGGAACGCAGTTAGATAGAAGGTTGTTTTTCATGTTGTTTGGGAATCATCTAAAGGACAGAGTTTACATTTTAAATCCATATCAACGTGGCTCAGGTGGTCTGATCCCTGAATAGAGCTTGTATCTGTGAGAGTCAGGTTGATATAGACTTTTCTACCTTGGGTCATCTGAACCCTGAATAGGGTTTGTATCTGTAAGAGTCAGGTTGATATAGAGGCTTTTCTAGCTCAGGTTATCTGAACCCTGAATAGGGCTTGTATCTGTGAGAGTCAGGTTGATATAGAGGCCTTTCAAGCTCAGGTTATCTTAACCCTAAATAGGGCTTGTACCTGTGAGAATCATTTTGATATAGAGACTTCTAGCTCAGGTCGTCTGAACCCTGAATAGGGCTTGTATCTGTGAGAGTCGAGTTGATGTAGAGACTTTCTACCAGTGTACCATGTTTGTGGGGGATGTGTTGTAGATCTCTGCTTCCCCTCTATACTTTGCCAGGCTGGTGCTGGATCCTCACATCTGAGAGAGGCATATTAGGATGTAACCAGCTCACGGTACAGCAGCACGCACACACACACAACAGCACACATGCAACAGCACACACACAGCAGCGTACATGCAACAGCAGACATACAGCAGCACATCTACAACAGCACACATACATCGGTACACATACAGCAGCACACCTACAACATCACACACCAGCACACCTACAACACCACGCATACAGCATCACACCTACAGCAGCACACACACAGCAGCACGCACACACAGCAGCACGCACACATAGCAGCACACCACACCTACAGCAGCACACCACACCTACAGCAGCACGCACACACAGCAGCACACCACACACACAGCAGCACACCACACCTACAGCAGCACACCTACAGCATCACACCTACAGCATCACACCTACAGCATCACACATAAAGCAGCACACACATACAGCAGCACACCTACAGCAGCACACCTACAGCAGCACACATACAGCAGCACACCTACAGCAGCACACATACAGCAGCACACATACAGCAGCACACCTACAGCAGCACACCTACAGCAGCACACCTACAGCATCACACCTACAGCAGCACACCTACAGCATCACACCTACAGCATCACACCTACAGCATCACACACACACACAGCAGCACACACACAGCAGCACACACACACACAGCATCACACACACACAGCATCACACACACACAGCAGCACACCACACCTACAGCATCACACCTACAGCATCACACCTACAGCATCACACCTACAGCATCACACCTACAGCATCACACCTACAGCATTACCTACAGCAGCACACATACAGCAGCACACACACACAGCATCACACCTACAGCATCACACCTACAGCAGCACACCTACAGCAGCACACATACAGCATCACACCTACAGCATCACCTACAGCAGCACACTACACCTACAGCAGCACACCTACAGCAGCACACATAGAGCATCACACCTACAGCATCACACCACACCTACAGCAGCACACACACAGCAGCACACCACACCTACAGCAGCACACACACACAGCAGCACACCACATCTACAGCAGCACACCTACAGCATCACACCTACAGCAGCACACACACACAGCAGCACACACACACAGCAGCACACATACAGCATCACACGTACAGCAGCACACCTACAGCATCACACCTACAGCAGCACACCTACAGCAGCACACACACACAGCAGCACACACACAGCAGCACACATACAGCAGCACACCACATCTACAGCAGCACACCTACAGCAGCACACCTACAGCATCACACCTACAGCAGCACACCTACAGCAGCACACACACATACAGCATCACACCTACAGCAGCACACCTACAGCAGCACACCTACAGCAGCACACCTACAGCAGCACACCTACAGCATCACACCTACAGCAGCACACCTACAGCATCACACACACACAGCAGCACACCTACAGCATCACACCTACAGCAGCACACCTAGAAGCATCATACCTACAGCAGCACACACACACAGCAGCACCACACCTACAGCAGCACACCTACAGCATCATACCTACAGCAGCACACACACACAGCAGCACCACACCTACAGCAGCACACCTACAGCAGCACACTTACAGCATCACACCTACAGCACCACACCTACAGCAGCACACTTACAGCAGCACACACACACAGCAGCACACACACAGCAGCACACATACAGCATCACACCTACAGCAGCACACCACATCTACAGCAGCACACCTACAGCATCACACCTACAGCAGCACACCTACAGCATCACACCTACAGCAGCACACCTACAGCAGCACACACACATACAGCATCACACCTACAGCAGCACACCTACAGCAGCACACCTACAGCAGCACACCTACAGCAGCACACCTACAGCATCACACCTACAGCAGCACACCTACAGCATCACACACACACAGCAGCACACCTACAGCATCACACCTACAGCAGCACACCTAGAAGCATCATACCTACAGCAGCACACACACACAGCAGCACCACACCTACAGCAGCACACCTACAGCATCATACCTACAGCAGCACACACACACAGCAGCACCACACCTACAGCAGCACACCTACAGCAGCACACTTACAGCATCACACCTACAGCACCACACCTACAGCAGCACACTTACAGCACCACACTTACAGCATCACACCTACAGCACCACACCTACAGCAGCACACCTACAGCAGCACACTTACAGCAGCACACCTACAGCAGCACACCTACAGCATCACACACACACAGCAGCACACCTACAGCATCACACTTACAGCAGCACACCTACAGCAGCACACCTACAGCATCACACATACTGACCGGCTGAGATTAGTGCCTGGAGGACAATGATTCCTCCACTGATTGTAAGTATTTTATTGTTCACAGGCTTCAACCCAGTGTCCAGAGGGAGAAAATACACAGATACATGATGCTCCTCATTAATCCATTCACATCAAAAATATATCTCATCTATAAATGATAACATCATCATCATGTGCCTAGACAGCTGGCGTTCATGTCTCCTTCACAGATCTCAGTCCTTTGTGATTTGGATCAACTCTTAGGGGTTTTCCTTCATGCCACTGAATCAGTCCATCCAGCATAATTGTTCTTGATCTGCCTCTCCCTCTTTTCCCATTGATCGTTCCATTTGTCACGATATTCTTTAATGCCTCTCTTCTCATCACATGACCAAAGAAAGCTGTTTGTCTCTTTTTTTATTGTTGTATATAATGTTCTAGTTTCATTAGCCTCTTTCAGGCAATCATTAGTTACTCTGACAGTTAAAGGAATTAGCGACATTCGCCTCAGGAACTACATCTCTGTTGCTTCTAAGTTCTTCCTAATTTGTTCATTTACATTCCAAGATTCGCTGTCATACAACAAAACATATTCTACTTAGCACTTCAGCACTACCTTGCTTACATACAATGATAGCGATTTATTGCATAAGATACTTTTCATTTTCCTACATATATGTGGGTGTTATATGAGATGTAGACTGCACTTTTTCTCATGTGGCTAGCATCTGAGTGTCCTAACTTTTATGTAAACAACATCAGATGAAATATAACATCACAAACTGGAATCTCAGACACTGCTCCTCGCCTCCTGAAATAATACATTAGCTGACCCAAGACTCACACTTTCTGCATACAACTCACACTTTCCTACTTAGGCCTGATAACATGGACCCGATGTGAGCTCTGCTGAATTTGTTTTGATGTTATTGTTCTGTTTCTTCTTCCTCATTTGCACTTAGACCTCCACATGAATGACTGCAGTAGAAGCAGCAGTTGAACTTCATGACGTCCCCTTACAATGTTTAGTGAATGGAAGCTGGATGATGTCATACTTAGAGGTTGTAAACTTACTCTCATTTGTTGAGTTGAGTTGAGTCAAGAGCCGACATCACAGCACTTGGGACATTCCCTATGTGTTTTGTCTTCACCTGCAACAGCCAGTGAAGAGTCCCAATACTAATTGTCCCAGTAGCTGTCTGATTATATGTGTGCCTGGACTTTCCTAAGAGTTTTAAGTTTTCTCTAATTGTATCTCCATTCATACCATTAGCCAGGTACCATAAATGACAACATGAAAGCCATTTACTGTGTATGTAAATAAGTATGCATAAGACCATATTGCTTAATGCTATATCATCCCCCCTACCCAAAACAATTCATTATTTATGTAATTTTGGTCAAATAATTTAATTACTAGATTTTATTGGCATGGAGATTTTGTTATTTCTCCTAGAGAATCAGACTACTGTTTGTTGCTTTGAGTGAATTTGTTGACTCCATTTCCTTTATTGGTAGTTTTGGATGGGTTGTATTATTTTATTCTAGCGGTAGGGCTGTGGGCCAACTCGGCCTCATATTGGCCACCATAGATTTATCTGGGAAGTAAAGATGACCATACTGACCGTGTACACCCTGTGGGTTATTCACTCACCCAAATACCATATCCCAAATATGCCATCATGGCAAGTACAGTGGGCTTTCTAATACTTTGCTTGTTTTATTATGGTCACAATAACATATATTCTTGATGAATAGTATATGTGTATGCTGCAGAAAATGTAAGACGGGTTTGGTGTATGCATTTTTAAGAACAATAATTTTGTTTTATAGTGTAGACACACAAATTGAAATGGATTGAACTGCAGGTAAAGCTGTAAAGACACAATCAATTAACCAACAAGAACAGAAAGGGTCGGCTTTACAAGATAACAATCACAAGTGCCAGAATGTATACTGAGGCTAGAAAACCTTCATCAGCACGCAAAACAAAACTAGTTATTATTGCCTTTTTATTTTATGTGTGTGTGTGTGTGCTAATGAAGGTTCTTTTTTTTTTTGTTGTAGCCACAGTGTCCGTTCTGTCACTTGTGATGTGTTCATGTAGAGCTGACCCTTTCCATCCTTGTTGATTCATTCATTATAGTGAAACAGTCTATGTTGGCTTAATGTTGGTGCAACCAATATGTTACTATTATAAATTGCAATTTCAACATTTTAACTGTATATTGCCTTGTGAAGAAAATATTCTGAACTCATAATATATATGATATATTATTCTTTGTATATCGTTAGATAATTAGACACTAGGCTTATTTATTATGTAGCATATATTGTATTAACCCTGTTGTGTACCTGCAACTCATTATACATTTAGCGCAGACTGTACATTATATATTTTTCTTAACATTTTCTGTCCCGTCCACTTGATATGTGAACATATTTTATCCTGAATATTACTTTCACAACACATAAGTTTCTTAGTTTTATCTCTTTTAGAGTTCATTTATTACTTTAACAACTGCTAAGAGTTAAAATAACAACTGCTCTGACAAAAGTTAACTTTAGAGTTAAGTTATATTAGAATTAATTATATTCTAATTAGAATTTTGATTTCTAAATGAATGTAAATGTAAGCAATGGAGATTCTGATTACTACAACTTGAAACAAAAAGAAAATGGAATACATTTTCAATTACTTCATGTTTCCTGACAATTGGTAACTAAAACATTAAAGAAACACCTTAGTATGTCACTGTTTTAGTAATTCCTCGTGGAGCGGCTGGCCGAGTGACTAGAATGCTGGGCTCTCCTTCCGGAGACCCGGGTTCGAATCCTTGGTAAAGTGTGGAGTTTTTTTCTATCCAGGGCAGAAAGAAATCTCTAACCTGCACAGTTTGCAGTGACTGCACTCGCCATGCGGCCTTAATTCCTCAGACTCAAGCCCCCCCCCCCCTGTCCTACACCGCAAGGTACTATAGACAGTAAATAACAGTTGTTTTGTTTAATGACAGTAATTTCTCAGTGAATTATAAATCATAACATTGTGTAATTATTGATTGTAGCTGTTCATTACAGTGAGTTACCTAAAATCTATTCTGTGGCAAGTTTGAAATAGAAAATGAAACAACAGTTATTGGAAAATACTGCTTGAATGTAAGCACAGTTGATTAGTTTTAAGTCCCAGGCTATGTATAGTTCATTGTTTTTGAAAATAAATTTCCCTTTTTGTTGTATAAATTTGCTCTGTCATTGACCATATCTGTAATGATTGTGTTAATATTTTTTAGCCAAACCACTTTTCTCGGGTCATGTAATAAAATATTTTTAGTATGTTTATGTATATATTTTAGCTCTTTGCTAAGTGACATTCCTCCCCATTTTATTTTCTTAATTGCTAGTTTTACATTTTAGTTGAAATACTAATTAGTGTTTGGTTTCAATTTCTTCCAGCACCTCCCCCCCCCCCCCCAACCCATTTTATTTTATTTATTTTTTGTTGTTGATTGGATTTCATTTAAATACTTCTTAAATATGTTTTTATGCCATTATTGCTGTCTCATCTTGTCTACTGTCATTGCTGCTTCTGTTTGTAAACTACTGTTGCTGCTGATACTGTGTTTCCCCGAAAATAAGACCCACCTCTAAGATAAGCCCTATCACGATTTTTCAGAATGCTTTTAATATTTAAAAAAAATTAAGTTGCATGTCCTTCACGGGACGTAGCAGTCAACCCCAGCATTTTCGCTGTTCATGATTCCTGGGCAAATTTTACGTTCAGTAGTTTGCCTATTGCTTTCTGAACGACCGGCTCCTATACCTTTTTCGAAAAAAACCAGCATCGCTGTGTTTCGAACCGGGTATACGTGCTCACAAACCGCGTTCGCAAGCTCTTAGCCACAGAGGCGGATTTTTTCGATTTTTAATATAAGCCCTACCCCAAAAATAGTTAAGATCGTCAGCTAGAATGAGAGACTTGTTGCCGAATGGCCAGTCAGAGTACAGACATCACTGGTGCGCAGTTGATAATGTCCTGAGTGCAGTGACGTCAGTTCTCAACTCAACTGATAATGAACGGATGCGGTTTATAAATTCAAATACGTCACTCGTGTGAAATAAAGTTACCAATAACTATGAGCAGGCTACATGGGCAAGAAATGCTCATGTAAGGAAAGCTGTATTGTTGGACATGAGAGACTGGGGCCAATGGAGTCGCAAGAAACTCGGGATTTGGAGAGTTATGACGATGTTCCAGAGGAAGATGACATAACTGTATTTGAATAAATGTCACCTGGTCCTATTTTCGGAGATACACGGTTTACTGTTTCTGTACTAATGTTACTGTTTGTGTAGTTTAGTGTTTCTTTTTATATACTGTTGTTGCCATTTGTCTACTGTTTATGTACTGCTGTTGCTGTTTGTATACTGTTTATGTATTGCTGTTTGTCTACTGTTTCTGTACTGCTACTACTGTTTCCATGCTACAGTTGCTTTTCTAGTCTGTTGCAGTCTATGTGCTACTGTTGCTGTTTGTGTAGTCATGTTGCTGTTTGTGTAGCCATGTTGCTTTTTGTGTAGCCATGTTGCTGTTTGTGTAGCCATGTTGCTGTTTGTGTAGCCATGTTGCTGTTTATATTCTACTGTTGCTAATTACGGTTTCTGGTATTGTTTGTGTATTACTGTTTTTGTTGTTTTGTGTGTACTACTGTTGTTGTTTTATTGTGTGTACAGTCGTTTCTGTTTCAATGTGTGTACTAGTGTTGCTGTCTCAGTGTGTGTGCTGATGTTGCTGTATTATTTCACAATGAGTACAAATTGTATTTTATTGTTTATGCTTGTAGAATTCATTTAGCCTGCCTTTGTGATCTTTAAGAAGCTTGATGTGTTGTTGGTAGAGACCATTGTAAGGAACTGGTGTGAATTCAATTCCAAGTACTTTGTGTGTATGTTGGGATTCACTTCACCGTGAACACCCAATGTAGAGAAGACATAAATAAGTGTGTGTAGTACAGTGCAAACCACTTTAGGTGACCTCTGATGTGGCAAATTTCTGTTGTGAAGAACAATATTGTATTGTACGCTGTAAATGCATTACTATATGCTTGAACTCTTATAAGAGGAATTTCTGATAAGAAGAACTATTTCTTGAGTCCCAGGTGAGTTCGCCTTATCAGGTCAGCACTATGCATATTTGAGGAACACTCAGATACTTGTGTTGAAGCCGGTGGCTTATGGGTAGTGAACGCAGTTTCAAATCCTGACATGCTAGGTTCGATGTCAGCTGCGGGCGATTTGGAAGTAGATTGCTTTATGTTGATTTTCACAATGGTTTGAGTGCCAGCCATTCTGAAAGCAGTGGCAAACTACTGAACATAAAATTGTCTAGACAATCACAACAAGCTAATACATGCTGGGATTGCTTGCAACTTCCTGTAAAGGACATGCAACTAACTTATTCATAGACTTGTAGATATGGATATCAGTGATACAGACATGAGCATGTGAGTGTAGTAGATATGGATGTCAGTGATACAGACATGAGCATGTGAGTGTAGTAGATATGGATATCAGTGATACAGACATGAGCATGTGAGTGTAGTAGATATGGATATCAGTGATACAGACATGAGCATGTGAGTGTAGTAGATATGGATATCAGTGATACAGACATGAGCATGTGAGTGTAGTAGATATGGATATCAGTGATACAGACATGAGTATGTGAGTGTAGTAGATATGGATATCATCAGTGATACAGACATGAGCATGTGAGTGTAGTAGATATGGATATCAGTGATACAGACATGGGCATGTGAGTTTAGTAGATATAGATATCAGTGATACAGACATGGGCATGTGAGTTTAGTAGATATGGATATCAGTGATACAGACATGAGCATGTGAGTGTAGTAGAACAGACTTGTAGATATGGATATCAGTGATACAGACATGAGCATGTGAGTGTAGTAGATATGGATATCATCAGTGATACAGACATGGGCATGTGAGTGTAGTAGATATGGATATCAGTGATACAGACATGGGCATGTGAGTTTAGAGATATGGATATCAGTGATACAGACATGAGTATGTGAGTGTAGTAGATATGGATATCAGTGATACAGACATGAGCATGTGAGTGTAGTAGATATGGATATCAGTGATACAGACATGAGAATGTGAGTGTAGTAGATATGGATATCAGTGATACAGACATGAGCATGTGAGTGTAGTAGATATGGATATCAGTGCTACAGACATGAGCATGTGAGTGTAGTAGATATGGATATCAGTGATACAGACATGAGCATGTGAGTGTAGTAGATATGGATATCAGTGATACAGACATGAGCATGTGAATGTAGTAGATATGGATATCAGTTATACAGACATGAGTATGTGAGTTTAGTAGAACAGACTTGTAGATATGGATATCATCAGTGATACAGACATGAGCATGTGAGTTTAGTAGAACAGACTTGTAGATATGGATATCATCAGTGATACAGACATGAGCATGTGAGTGTAGTAGATATGGATATCAGTGATACAGACATGAGCATGTGAGTGTAGTAGATACGGATATCAGTGATAAAAGACATGAGCATGTGAGTTTAGTAGATATGGATATCAGTGATACAGACATGAGCATGTGAGTGTAGTAGATACGGATATCAGTGATAAAAGACATGAGCATGTGAGTGTAGTAGAACAGACTTGTAGATATGGATATCAGTGATACAGACATGAGCATGTGAGTGTAGTAGAACAGACTTGTAGATATGGATATCAGTGATACAGACATGAGCATGTGAGTGTAGTAGATATGGATATCATCAGTGATACAGACATGAGCATGTGAGTTTAGTAGAACAGACTTATAGATATGGATATCATCAGTGATACAGACATGAGCATGTGAGTGTAGTAGATATGGATATCAGTGATACAGACATGAGCATGTGAGTGTAGTAGAACAGACTTGTAGATATGGATATCAGTGATACAGACATGAGCATGTGAGTGTAGTAGAACAGACTTGTAGATATGGATATCAGTGATACAGACATGAGCATGTGAGTGTAGTAGATATGGATATCAGTGATACAGACATGAGCATGTGAGTGTAGTAGATATGGATATCATCAGTGATACAGACATGAGCATGTGAGTTTAGTAGAACAGACTTGTAGATATGGATATCATCAGTGATACAGACATGAGCATGTGAGTGTAGTAGATATGGATATCAGTGATACAGATATGGGCATGTGAGTGTAGTAGATATGGATATCAGTGACACAGACATGAGTATGTGAGTGTAGTAGATATGGATATCAGTGATACAGACATGAGCATGTGAGTGTAGTAGATATGGATATCAGTGATACAGACATGAGCATGTTAATGTAGTAGATATGGATATCAGTGATACAGACATGAGCATGTGAGTGTAGTAGATATGGATATCAGTGATACAGACATGAGTATGTGAGTGTAGTAGATATGGATATCAGTGATACAGACATGAGCATGTGAGTGTAGTAGATATGGATATCAGTGATACAGACATGAGCATGTGAGTGTAGTAGATATGGATATCAGTGATGCAGACATGGGTATGTGAGTGTAGTAGATATGGATATTAGTGATACAGACATGAGCATGTGAGTGTAGTAGAACAGGTCAACGGATGGTAATTTCATAAATGTCAAGGTTAGTTGTGAAGCTTATGGAAGACTGAGTTTTAACTCTTCAGTCTGAGGCATTGACATTCAGTTTGCTTGAGCCCCAACAAGTTGTAACTCTTCAGACTGAGGCATTGAAATTCAGTTTGCTTGATCCACAGAAAGTTGTAACTCTTCGGACTGAGGCATTGACGTTGAGTTTACTGGAGGAGCTACTTAAAAGGTTTTGCATGTAGATGAGTGTGGTTGGTGTAGAACTTATCTCCAGATCTGATGCCAGAGTACAATCTCCATGGGGACTGGACTCTTTCAGAGCTCTCCTTCCCCTCTTCAAGCTCAGAAACCAGCGGGGGGAGGGGGAGGGGGGCAAGACTGGTAGTGGAACTTTGCATCTGCACATGAGAATGTAACCAGGCTGTGATTCAACACAGACATAAGGACTGGCTGGGATTAGGCCAAGGTTGGTCTGTGGTTCTTCTGTGGGTTTAGGTATTTTATTTTCAGCAGATTGGGCTAACAGAAGATGTGAGCAGGCAGAGCTCACAGGCCCAGGAAGGCAATCTGCCTATGGGAAGAGTAATCCAGAAAGGAAACCAAAATGTTGCTGGGACCAGGTGGCATGGGACTGGAAAGTTAACATCTGTGCACTGCAACAGAGGCTATGTAAAACACATAGCACATGTTGATCGCAGAAGAAGAAGAATCATCAACAGATTTCAACCCAATGCCTAGAGGGCCATAAGTGTGATCATGTATTTATCATTGACAAACTTAGTAGGAACCTGGAGTACAACGAAAGGAGACGAAGCCTTGTTACAAACCTTTGAGAACAAAATTTTAAGACGCATCTTTGGACCCATTAGGGATACACAAAGTGGAGAGTGGAAAAGAAGAAGTAACAAAGACATTTATGATTTGTTTAAGTCCCCGCTAATCACTGGTATCATGAAGGCTAATAGACTACAATGGCTGGGGCATATAGAAAGAATGGAAGATAATAGGGAAACAAAACTCGCTTACACTCAGGAAATAAATGACCGTAGACCCCGAGGTAGACCAAGAAGGCGGTGGAGAGATAATATACATACAGACCTACAAGCACTTGGAATCAACGACTGGCAAGAGAAGGTCCACCAGAGAGACGAATGGAGACAGATTGTATTTGCAGCAAAGAACCTCAATGGCTCGGAACGCTGAAGAAGAAGAAGAAGAAGAAACTTAGTAGGGAACAATCTTCCCCGTATGCTGTACTTATGTGTTCAAGTAGACACATGTTAGTCTTTGGCATATATAGTTTTGGTTTAGTGCATCAGCAAACATATAACAATAATACTTATGCCATAGTCAAATGTAGGCTTGCTCACAGCAGTAATGTTAGTAGCTGGCAAGGTAACATTCTTGCCATCAACACTTTATAGCTTAGTAAAGGGAGTGTTGCTGGATAGTGAAGGCTATGGAGAGACATGATTGCCCATGCCAGTGACAAAGTACTTCAGAAAGAAGATATATTACCAAAGAAATATTTGTATGAGAAGATAACTACATTAACAGCAGTCATTACTGAGTGATAAACAACAGACAAACTGTGTGATAAAGTAAATTACATTTATTATTATAAAATCTGCAAGGAAAACAGTAAACGTTAAATGCCAGCTAAGTGTATTCACATATGTTTGTAACAGCTATTTATATACACGTATATTTGCTTTACCTCTTCTAACCAGAGGTTTGGGGTGCATTATGGCTGTGTTTTATTTTATTTCATCTCTCCCATACAGTCTCTCTCTCCCACTCAGTTCCATGCTTCATTCACTTAGTCACTCACTCCCATTCTCATTTTCCAAGTCGGTGTCACTTTAACTCAATTACTCATTCTCTTTCATTTCCTTGCTCCACTTACTCGGTTACTCATTTCATGCTCACTCTCTACCTCAGTCTAAATCAATCACTCTCTAGCACACACTCTCTCTCTCTCTCTCTCTCTCTCTCTGTCACTTTAACTCAATCACTCATTCTCTTTCATTTCTTTGCTCCACTTACACGGTTACTCATTTCATGCTCAGTCTAAATCAATCACTCTCTCTCTCTCTCTCTCTCTCTCTCTCTCTCTCTCTCTCTCTCTCCTCTCTCTCTCTCTCTCTCTCTCTCTCTCCTCTCTCTCTCTCTCTCTGTCACCGACCCTCTCTTTCTGTCTCTCATCTTTATATCTTTATCTGCTGAAACAGCAGGAAGTGATTTCTTAGGGAATGGAAAGCCAAACAAGACATTCAAACTATAGTTGCATCTTCTTATTCTATCAGCTACTTGAACAAATAGCTGTTTTTAATGTGCCCCATACCATCAGCTCAGCTGGGAAAATTAAGTGATGTCAAACTGTACTGGTCTAACAGAATGAAGTTGCACCCCTCTGTTCAGGTAATCAGTGGTTCCAGCAGGTCATCCTTGTGGCGTGGACAAGATGACAGGAAGCCAATCACAAGCTGCAGACATGTTCTACTTACAAGCAGCACCAGGCATTCTTGTGCACGATACCGGCCACAACCAGAGGGATCATGTATTCCAGCTTGAAGCACCGTGTTTGACTGCATCCATGTTGACATCTGAGGAGATGTGTGCTGGAGAAGAAAAGAAGAAGTCCCACTTGTTTCCCTTATCTGAGAAGGATAAATATCCAATCCACTATATTGGGATTGAGGGAGGTTGGTTGGTTATGAATCCTCTGGGAAACTGAGTTTCATCTCAAAAGTCTAATGCACCGACATCCAAGTAATTTAAACAGTGCATATATGGGAGTAAGGTTAGAGACAACCCAAACCAATATACCAGGGATTCTGTTGCAGAACTTTCCTCCCCTCTCCAAGCTCAGGAGGCTGGTTGGGTGTGCAAGACTGGTACTGCAAATCTGCTGTGGCGTATTAGGATGTAATCAGGTCAATGTATTCTCTATGAATTGTAGATATAGTTAAGAGACTGACCAAATTGCCAGACAGTAGTGGATAGGTGTATACCATTCTCTGGTTCCTTATTTTGTGAAAACCCATACCATGATGTATTATACATGGTTGACCTCTTAACAATTCTGTCTCCAAGAAGAGGAAGTACAACAGTAAACAGCTGCAAGTGCAAGAACATGTTCCAGCATAGCATGTGAAGAATCCAATTGTTTAATCTACTCAACCTTGTAATAAACATGGTGACGATCTACTCAACCTTGTAATAAACATGGTGATGATCTACTCAACCTTGTATTGAACATGGTGACGTGGTCTGTCTGCTCACTGGTCACTGGCTTGACCAGGGCTGTGACCAGACAGTTGATCACAAAACCACACGTTTAAATATGTCTCATGTATAATAGGTTTATCTAATGATTTATGTGTTGTTATCATCTCATAAATGATTCAGGACTAGAATAAAGAACTGTGTAATTATTGGTCTTGTTGAATTGTTCATTTTGTTATGAGGTTGTCGTAACTGTTGCTGTCTCAGTGCTTCTGAGTTGTCTACTCAAGTATGATTACAACACAAATAGGCTCGACGTATGGAAAAATACACACAGATGCAGGGGAACATTTCCACTAAAGTCTTTATCAACAACAAGAAAATGAAACAATAACTCAAAGGAATACTTATCTTTTAGAGATGACCTGATCGATATGGATTACGTCTGAAAAGATCATTATTCCTTTGTGTTATCTTGGTCTTTTTTGTTTTTGCGCTCGCTCAATTTGAACTCAAGCGTAGTCCATACACACTATTTCTAGTAGTGCTGGACTGAATTTTGCATGTGGATTAGCTTTCCCTATTAACAAGTGCCCCTCGCCATCAGGCGAACCCACTCTGACTTCAGAGGTACTTGTAATTTACGTTCCCAAGTCAAGGATGATAGGTCAACATTTTAGTCCAACTGTCTGGATAGGGATTGAACCCCATTACCTCGTCATCAGAACACTGGATGTTTAAAAACGCGTTCTTATCCATTTAGCCATGCTGACCTCCTTGTATTAGTCTTATTGTTTTGCATTTGTTGTCCCACTGATAAAGACTTCAGTTGAAATGTTCACCTATATCTGTGTGTTTTTCCACAGATGTGGTTGGGGCCCTTAGAAATTGTGTGTATATCATCTCTGCTTGGAGAGAATACTGCTGCAGGTAGTGACCCGAGGGGAGGATCTGGCCGACACTCAAAACTCTGAGGAGGGGCCGGATGGACACATGATCAGAACTGCTACTGGTACCAATGGTATTGGGACTCTTCTCTGACTGTTGAAGGAGAGTACAGAGCATGTATGAGAACATCCTTTGTGCAGTGATGGTGGTTTTTGACTCAACTCGGCTCAACTCAACTTGTATTTTTCTATACATCGAGCTCCTTAGCTCAACAGCACCCAACCCCCGCTTTCAAGTTTCTGTGTATTTATATGAAGGTTTTGATTTGCTGCAATCTTCGATTTGTCATTGTCTGTGCCATGCCATCAGCTCATCTCTCTGATTTTCTCTGTCTCTTAACACCCTCAATCTTCCTGGTTCACTTCATTCAGATAAATATCATCATTGCACTCCTGACAAGTCCTTGGGTTCTCCGATCTCCTCCTTAGTAAATTCATCAGCTTACAGAGACTAACCAAGCCCATCCAATGATGATTGACAAGTCTCCTCCCACATTTGATGTGCTGCTCCTTTCTGGCTACACTGATCTTCCATCTGAATGCCTGTTTTCTGATTATTGATACTAATTCATTCAGTTGAAAGTCCTTTTCAGCTGGCCTCTCAAAGGGTGTTCATGATGTTGACTTAATCCATTAATTGACCCTCTTAAATAGTAGTGATGTCAGCCAGCCTGTCCACTCTGTCATTGTCGACAACATCTGTATTCCTTGTATGAAGATAACCTTGACTATTTTTTTCGCACAAAGCATGAACTCTGTAGCTCCAGCTATGATCCCCAAGAAAATTGTACCCGTGAACCAAACGATATAGTCCGAAATCGAACCCACAACCTTCGGAACAGAAGGCGGAAAAAGTAACCACTTCACCGTGGAGACTCCTGCCAGTACTTAGTAACAGAAGTAATGACAGCGCCTCACCGCAGGAACAGAAGTAACGACAGCGCCTCGCTGCAGGAACAGAAGTAAAGACAGCGCCTCGCCGCAGGAATAGTCGTAACAACAGCGCCTCGCTGCAGGAACAGAAGTAACGACAGCGCCTCGCTGCAGAAACAGAAGTAAAGACAGCGCCTCGCCGCAGGAATAGTCGTAACAACAGTGCCTCGCTGCAGGAACAGAAGTAACAACAGCGCCTCGCTGCAGAAACAGAAGTAACGACAGCGCCTCGCTGCAGGAACAGAAGTAACGACAGCGCCTCGCTGCAGAAACAGAAGTAACGACAGCGCCTCGCCGCAGAAACAGAAGTAACGACAGCGCCTCACCGCAGGAACAGAAGTAACGACAGCGCCTCGCTGCAGGAACAGAAGTAACGACAGCGCCTCGCTGCAGGAACAGAAGTAACGACAGCGCCTCACTTCAGGAACAGAAGTAACGACAGCGCCTCGCTGCAGGAACAGAAGTAACGACAGCGCCTCGCTGCAGGAACAGAAGTATCGACAGCGCCTCACTGCAGGAACAGAAGTAACGACAGCGCCTCGCTGCAGAAACAGAAGTAACGACAGCGCCTCACTTCAGGAACAGAAGTAACGACAGCGCCTCACTGCAGGAACAGAAGTAACAACAGCGCCTCACTGCAGGAACAGAAGTAATGACAGCGCCTCGCTGCAGGAACAGAAGTAACGACAGCGCCTCACTGCAGGAACAGAAGTAACGACAGCGCCTCGCTTCAGGAACAGAAGTAACAACAGCGCCTCACTGCAGGAACAGAAGTAATGACAGCGCCTCACTGCAGGAACAAAAGTAACGACAGCGCCTCACTGCAGGAACAGAAGTAACGACAGCGCCTAGCTGCAGGAACAGAGCGAACTTCCACGCATGGGATGTCCAGTTGGCCATGCTCCAAAGTACACTTGTTTATGCAGTGAGGCGCTGTCGTCATTTTGAGGTGGCAGGTTTGAATGCCGGTACAGTAAATATAGCTTTCAGTTGTTAGTTTTCTAGTGTGTCCTCTAAACTCTGCTTCTTTCTTCTACTTTTATGAATTGTAATCAATTTGCTGATGTACTTATAAATAACATTTATTAGAAGGTGTTTGCACTGTACAGGCAGATTAAAGTGATATGAAAGAATCAGAAACATGGAACTTATAGAAAGAACTAAACTAATTCTAGTGAACCCTGAGGTAAAACAACACTGCCACTATAGGCGACATACAGATGACAGAAGTCAGTGACAACATGACAATCCTTTTGAATATGTAAGCGAGACTTTTAAAATGGAAAACGACAAATACGCGAAGAAGAAACCCCAGGGCTGGGATCAGTAAAATTGGAAGGACATCGACACAACTACAAGA
Source organism: Cepaea nemoralis (assembly GCA_014155875.1). NCBI lineage: Eukaryota > Metazoa > Mollusca > Gastropoda > Stylommatophora > Helicidae > Cepaea > Cepaea nemoralis. Next base: position 134,171 of record JACEFZ010028237.1, read on the forward strand.
GATAATAAGAAATATGAGCGGTTAGAATGAGATGGTGGATGACCTATGGCCCAACTACGGATAAGAGAAAGAAGAAGAGAAAAATGATCCTTAGTTGTATGCCTTACATTTATCAACGTTCTCCATGAATATTCCATTCACTGAACATTCAAGAATGTTATTTTTGAAATACATTTCTTAGAAACAATCTTTTGATGTCCAAGGAGAATTTAAGCTTTTGACAATATAATCAGCTGCAAGAAGATGACAAATGTGTAAACTAATTTTAACAAATATTTACTTTGTTATTACCCTAGCTGAGTTACTGTCCTTGGATCAATGTGGTGTTGGACAACCTGTGACATGTCAAACAGCACTCGTGCTTGAAGTGGGAAAATCTGCATAGTTTGAGCAGACGGCTTAAACCACAGTACCGAGAGCTGTCCTTACATTCTGTGAAGTACACAAGTTATCTACTTATTTAATTCTATAAAACCACTTTGGTAACTGAATTCTTTTGTTTAAATACACAACAATGACAAACTCTTATGGCTAATCTAAAAATGTATTGCTTGTAATAATCAATAAATTTCATTTATAACCTAAACAGCATGCAGAGAGATGAGAATCTAAATCTATCAGATTTTTAAAAGTTAGTTACGTGTACTTTACAGGATGCCGCAATCAACCCCAGCATTTGAGGGGGGGGGGGGGTGTTTATTGTAAGTGATGTATGCCCATACCTTTGATATCAACGCAAGGTGATCTGCTTCCAAATCAGTCTGCAGCTGATTTCAAACCCTCAACCCGGCATGTCGGGGAAATTGTGAAACGTGTTCACTACCCCTAAATATAAGCGCTGGCAATAAAAGATGTTACATCAAGGTAATTCACTAACAACTCACTCAGATCATCATCATCATCATTAAGTGCCAGGCTGGTAGGCGTGGGTGATCGTGCTTCTCCACGTCTTTTCATCTCAAACAATATGTATCAATTCATGTGCTGCCACCCTATTTTGCTATGTCAATGGTTGTCAAGAGTCTTCTCTCATTGTCTTCCGTCTCTCTACAAATCTTTCCAGCTGCCACCACTTGTTCCGGTTTTTCTTCTCATGTGGCCAAAATATGATGACTATCTTTTCCTGATGTTTGTGATAAGTGGTCTTTGTGTCTTAGCCTCTTTCACAACATTTAGATTACTCATTTCGGTTGTCCAGGGGGTTTTCAGCATTCTTTTTAAAACCACATCTCTGAGGTGTCAAGGAATTCTTTGCTTGTTGACTTACTGTCCGGGAGTCACAGCCATGTGCTAAAATTATGTCTTTCTATGGAACATGCAGGAGTTCTGTTTCAAACTTGCAATGGTTGATCACCTCCCTGAATTGCCTGTATGGAAAGTCTACAACAACAGATAATCAAACAATATCTGCTCGCTGGTGATGCTCGGGAATATTGCCCACGTCACACATGATAAACTATATGTTTAGAAGCTAGGATGGTGCAAACATCTCCCAAAACTATACTTATGTTTGTATGAGTGAATAGGTAATTAAAATCTCTCTCTCTCTCTCTCTCTCTCTCTCTCTCTCTCTCTCTCTCTCTCTCTCTCTCTCTCTCACACACACACACACACACACACACACAACACCAGCCCATATCATTTATCAGGAACATGCCGTGGATATGTGAAGTGTCCGGACCAGCACATTTTTGGAGGCCAGCGTGCACGGATTCATTGGTTGTCAGTCTTTCCCTTCCACAGCGAATGACAAGAACTGGCAATGCATCTTTATCTAACTGTACTCCTGCCATTGTCGGTGTAATGTTCTACCATGACACCCACACGCCCGCTCAGCATACAAACAATATTCAATCAAATAAAGGTGCACTGTAACCTCATTACACCTACACGCCCGCTCAGCATACAAAATAAATATCAAATAAAGGTCTGCTGTAACCTAATTTTGAGCAAGTTTATTCTGTCTCATGAATCTGGAACTTTAATCTTGCAACATTTTGGCATTTCACATGATGAGTAACAACTCTGAATTTAGAGCCGTGAAGACTTCCTCTGGGTATCAGACTGGAGTCTGCTGAGAATGAAAGGACCTCAAACCCGTGAAGGAACTATTACCATCAAAGGCCTCATTCCAGCCAGTCTGTAAGAACTATGCTACATCATGGTCTATGTATATCCCAGTATCTCATGGTCTAGGTACAGCCCAGTATATCTCACCGCAGACCTAATCTCAACCAATGTTGTGCTGCATCATGATCTAGGTATAGCCCAGTATATCTCACCGCAGACATAATGTCAGCCAATGGCGTGCTGCATCATGATCTAGGTATATCTCACCGCAGACATAATGTCAGCCAATGGCGTGCTGCATCACGGTCTAGTAACATCCTTATAAACCTCTCCACAGATGTGAAGTTACAGTGCCGGTCTTGAACACCCCATTGTTTTCTTACTTGCAGAAGGGAAAGAGAGTTCTGCAACACATCTCCCGTGGATATGGTATTTTGTTACTAGGTCAGGAGAAACACACCAACCTCACTCTAACAGCTGCTAGGACTTTCCGGGGCTCAGATCATCTGGACACTGACACCAATTAATTGCTGTTACTAGAGTTAACACTCAGTCTTCTAGCTGATAAACAACCAACCAATCAGTGTAGACCTAATGCTCCCAACAACCTTATATCTTCCACGCTTAACACTACATCAATATGTTGTATGTGAACATGAAACATATAGGTACAGTAACACTACATCAATATATTGTATGTGAACATGAAACATATAGGTACAGTAACACTACATCAATATATTGTATGTGAATATGAAACATATAGGTACAGTAACACTACATCAATATATTGTATCTGAACATGAAACATATAGGTACAGTAACACTACATCAATATATTGTATGTGAACATGAAACATATAGGTACAGTAACACTACATCAATATATTGTACTTGAACATGAAACATATAGGTACAGAAATACTACATCAATATATTGTATGTGAACATGAAACATATAGGTACAGTAACACTACATCAATATGCTGTACGTGAACATGAAACATATAAGTACAGTAACACTACATCAATATATTGTATGTGAATATGAAACATATAGGTACAGTAACACTACATCAATATATTGTATCTGAACATGAAACATATAGGTACAGTAACACTACATCAATATATTGTATGTGAACATGAAACATATAGGTACAGTAACACTACATCAATATATTGTATGTGAACATGAAACATATAGGTACAGTAACACTACATCAATATATTGTATGTGAACATGAAACATATAGGTACAGTAACACTACATCAATATATTGTACTTGAACATGAAACATATAGGTACAGTAACACTACATCAATATATTGTATGTGAACATGAAACATATAGGTACAGTAACACTTCATCAATATATTGTACTTGAACATGAAACATATAGGTACAGTAACACTACATCAATATATTGTATGTGAACATGAAACATATAGGTACAGTAACACTACATCAATATGTTGTACTTGAACATGAAACATATAGGTACAGTAACACTACATCAATATATTGTATGTGAACATGAAACATATAGGTACAGTAACACTACATCAATATATTGTATGTGAACATGAAACATATAGGTACAGTAACACTACATCAATATATTGTATGTGAACATGAAACATATAGGTACAGTAACACTACATCAATATATTGTATGTGAACATGAAACATATAGGTACAGTAACACTACATCAATATATTGTACTTGAGCATGAAACATATAGGTACAGTAACACTACATCAATATATTGTATGTGAACATGAAACATATAGGTACAGTAACCTACATTAATATATTGTACTTGAACATGAAACATATAGGTACAGTAACACTACATCAATATATTGTACTTGAACATGAAACATATAGGTACAGTAACACTACATCAATATATTGTACTTGAACATGAAACATATAGGTACAGTAACACTACATCAATATATTGTATGTGAACATGAAACATATAGGTACAGTAACACTACATCAATATATTGTACGTGAACATGAAACATATAGGTACAGTAACACTACATCAATATGTTGTATGTGAACATGAAACATATAGGTACAGTAACACTACATCAATATGTTGTACTTGAGCATGAAACATATAGGTACAGTAACACTACATCAATGTATTGTACTTGAGCATGAAACATATAGGTACAGTAACACTACATCAATATATTGTACTTGAGCATGAAACATATAGGTACAGTAACACTACATCAATATATTGTACGTGAACATGAAACATATAGGTACAGTAACACTACATCAATATATTGTATGTGAACATGAAACATATAGGTACAGTAACACTACATCAATATATTGTATGTGAACATGAAACATATAGGTACAGTAACACTACATCAATATATTGTATGTGAACATGAAACATATAGGTACAGTAACACTACATCAATATATTGTATGTGAACATGAAACATATAGGTACAGTAACACTACATCAATATATTGTACTTGAACATGAAACATATAGGTACAGTAACACTACATCAATATGTTGTATGTGAACATGAAACATATAGGGACAGTACGTGTAGATCCAGTGAAAGAGATAAACAAACACAGACAGCCTGAAACCTTACGGAAATCTCAGGCCAGGTGAATATGAATCATAATGGGAAATTAATAGGAAGAATCAATAATAATAATAATAATAATAATAATAATAATAATAATAATAATAATAAAATAGCATCAAGTAAATAAGTAATAAAACAGCAAAACAAAACCCAAAAAAAAAAAATCGATGTTTCGGTCTTAATGATTGATCTTCTTCAGGAATAGCACACAGCTGAGCTATAGGGAAAAACATTACAATTGTAAATTTTTATTTATTTTTTGTTGTTGTTAGCATATCCTTTACATGACATCGCTGTCAACATCAGCATCTTTCAGCTGATTGTTGATTTCTTGGCAAGATTACGCTCAGTAGTTTGTCATTGCTTTCTGAGCGACCGGCTCACATACCCCGTAAGTTACCGACGCCTTGAGAATCGCTACCGATTCTCGCGCACGTCAAATTAAAACACTCAAAAAATGTAAATAAAGAATACTGCATTTTAAAAACTGTCAACGCGGAAACTAGATTCTAATTTATATTGTAATGTGGAAAATTGTGATGTATTGAATATTTAATGAGAACAAACTGATTGGACAAACCTAAGGGACACGGTCTTGTCTTACAAAGTTTAGAGACTTCCGGTTTGCTTGTGAGGTCACAATTAGCCCCAGCGGGGTGTCCTGTAGTCTCCCACACACACGTTAATAATCGAGTCCTGCGTCCAGTCGACCCACAGGCTGGCAGGCACTGAAACGAAGCATCATTCATTTCGTTTTTGTTCTTACAAACTGGAAGTGTGTGCATGTATGTGCGTATGCATGTGCATAATATGTGTGTGTGTGCGTGCGTGCGTGCGTGTGTGTGTGTGTGTGTTAGTGTCAGTGTCACAAGAAGATTTTCTTTTTATCTGAGGGAAAGGAAGGCGAGTGGGGTAAGAGTTGATAAGTATAATTTAAATTATCAGTATTCGGCTGCTTACCAATGTGATTTTGGGTATGCTATAAAAATCAGAAAGCTAGAATAACAACGATCATGTAGTTAATATTTACAACTGTGTAGATGATTTTTGCGACGATGGGCACCATAATTCCTAGCTTATTAGCTTGTATTATTTCATTCATTTTAACCCTGTCTGTGAATAGAAAGAAGGGCAGAAAATTTACATTCTAAGAATTATCAGAATAACTGAATCTCAAGTCTCAATTGTGAACTAAACCTGGAAATTAGAAATTTCAAAAATCCACGCCAGGAGAACATTTCCACAAAGAAAAATGTAGAGATGATCAAATGGTTTGGAAACATACTGTCACTGTGTGCTTGACAAAATGTAAGAATATATTATATGTATGAACTAGCATGAACTTTTATCTGTAGAGTTTTACTGTACTGGCACCTTGCCATCTTGACAGAGGATAGTTACTGTGCGTAAAACAAAGCATAATAACCTCTCTATAACACAAAGCCTGGACTGAATAGTAGAGATCATGTATTACCCATGCAACATGATCCCTCTCTCGGCCTGCTTAGTGTAAATAGATGAATAAATCTTTGGCTGAAATTCGAAATACGTTATCACTCATCATCATCATGTGCCATGTCGGTAAGCGTGGCGGTCATGTTCTGCCATCTCACCCGATCACCAGAGTTGTGGATCAGCTCAGTGTTCTTGTCTCGACCGTACAACGTGGCCAAGCCATTCAGGTATTTACTTCTCTGCCCTCCCCTTGTTCTCTTCCCCTCGATTTTGCCAGTTGTCACAAAGTTCTCCAATTTATTTCTTCTCATAAAGTGACCTAAAAATTTCGACTGTTTACGTCTAATTTCTCTAATCAGTTTACGGTTTTCATTTGTTTCTTGTAATACTTGGTCATTGGTTTTTCTGTCTGTCCATGGTATTATTTGCATTCTCCTCCAAAACCACATATCTACAGCCATAAGATGTTTCTCAGCTTGTCTGCTCATTGTCCACGCTTCAAATCCGTACAAAATCACAGGTTCCATGTAGCACCACAACACTCGTTTTCTCGTCGCAAATGACATCTTTTGTTTGGTCAGTATGTGTTTCATCTTGCAAAATGCTGCCTTCGCCATCGCGATTCTTGTTGTAATCTCTCCAAGGCATCTCCCATCAGATGTTATGACTGTTCCGAGATAATTGTACCGATTTACTTGTTTAAGAATATTCCCATGTACTTATATATTACATTGTGGTATTTCCTTCTTCTTAGTGACGACCGCAATCTGTGTCTTCTTACAATTTAATTCTAACCCAGGTTGTTCACAGTCTACTAATTGTTGCAGATCCTGCTCATTGTCTGCAATCAATACTGTATCATCCGCATATCAAATGTTATTGATGTTATGACCCCCAATGATGATTCCTTTCATATCGTCAACATTTCTGAAAATATTGTCACTGTACAGGGAAAACAAATTTGGAGACATTACACATCCCTGTCTCACACCTCTCTTAATAGGCGTAGTCACTGATGTTGTTCGAATGTGGAGCATATTATCCCCACGGTAATGTGAGATTCAAAAGGAAGTTCTTATGATTGCGAGAAGTACAGAAGGAGGAAGTACATGGAGGGGAAAACAATATCAAGTAATCAGTTCCTGTATTAACGGGATCTTGAGGAATTCCCCACCGGTTGAGAACCACTGCACTAGATCATCTCCTCGAAAGGTTAGCTGACGAAAGACTTGAAGTTTCAGGACAGTTGATTCTGTGGGAGTAGGTTTGGGCGGCTGGCAGTGACGCTTGATGAAACCAGCTGGATGTTCATTAGATGTCAGTCTAATGAAGGGTGTCTAGTTCTTCCTTTAGTGTGTCGTCGGAGCAGATCTTCCTAGCTCAATTAAATAGCGTCCGTACCAAGCCCCTCTTATACTGGATGGGTGCAAAGCTATTGAAATTCAAGTATTGGCCCATACATGTTTCTGTTGACCAACTGCTGTTTGGATGGTGCCATCCTCTTGACACCGGATTGGGATGTCTATGTAAGGTAAGGTGTTGTTACGTTCGTGGTCAATAGTCAAGGAAATGTTCTTGTGGGTTTGGTTCATGGTGGAGTGGAATAGCTCTGTTTGTTCTGTGGTCTCTGTGAGGAAGAATATGTCATCCACATACCCGCGGTACAGAACAAGATCCTTAATATTTTATGATCTTTGTTCTTCTAAGTGCGCCATAAAAATGTCTGCTAAAATGGGACCTAGGAGACCCCCCTCCCCCCTCCCCCAATTGCCACTCCATCATATGATATATAACTCTGCAGTATGCAGCTGATAAGATGCAGCGATGTATGCCAGGCAATAAATTGTGCAATATATTGTTTGTAGCTTCTGTATTTAAATGGTGAATTGCCTGTCTCTTGTAATAGTTCAGTTTTTTCATTATCAAAAGTCTGAGTTTTCTTGCTTGAGCACCTATTCTGTCACGCAAAACGCGGCTGAAAGTGTGTGTTGACAGATGGCCACCACTGAATGTTCATTTTGTCCTAGATTTTGTCATGAAGTACAGTACACTGTTTACATAAACTGAACTCATTTGTTCACAATCTATTGCTGACGTTATCTGGGTCACATTACAGAACAGTTTCTGTGTTTCACTAGGATTTTGTGTGTTTTATATTGGAACAGAGAACAAACAGATCTGTGCAAAAACAACTCACTGCTGAAGAAGATTGTCTGTTAAAACAAATAAAATAGAGAAACATGAAATATTGTGGGCGTGTAAACAGGCATGAATGTCTGGAAAAGATCATTGTGAGGAGAGGTGTGCCAGGGAACGGGGGAGAAAAGATCATTATGAGGAGAGGTGTGCCAGGGAACGGGGGAGAAAAGATCATTATGAGGAGAGGTGTGCCAGGGAACGGGGGAGAAAAGATCATTATGAGGAGAGGTGTGCCAGGGAACAGGCGGAGAAAAGATCATTATGAGGAGAGGTGTGCCAGGGAACGGGGGAGAAAAGATCATTATGAGGAGAGGTGTGCCAGGGAACGGGGGAGAAAAGATCATTATGAGGAGAGGTGTGCCAGGGAACGGGGGAGAAAAGATCATTATGAGGAGAGGTGTGCCAGGGAACGGGGGAGAAAAGATCATTATGAGGAGAGGTGTGCCAGGGAACGGGGGAGAAAAGATCATTATGAGGAGAGGTGTGCCAGGGAACGGGGGAGAAAAGATCATTATGAGGAGAGGTGTGCCAAGGAACGGGGAGAAAAGATCATTATGAGGAGAGGTGTGCCAGGTAACGGGGGAGAAAAGATCATTATGAGGAGAGGTGTGCCAGGGAACGGGGGAGAGAAGATCATTATGAGGAGAGGTGTGCCAGGGAACGGGGGAGAAAAGATCATTATGAGGAGAGGTGTGCCAGGGAACGGGGGAGAAAAGATCATTATGAGGAGAGGTGTCCCAGGGAACGGGGGAGAAAAGATCATTATGAGGAGAGGTGTCCCAGGGAACGGGGGAGAAAAGATCATTATGAGGAGAGGTGTGCCAGGGAACGGGGGAGAAAAGATCATTATGAGGAGAGGTGTCCCAGGGAACGGGGGAGAAAAGATCATTATGAGGAGAGGTGTGCCAGGGAACGGGGGAGAAAAGATCATTATGAGGAGAGGTGTGCCAGGGAACGGGGGAGAAAGGAGGACCACATCACAGATGGATTACATGTGTGATAGATGATTTACTCATGACATCCGGCTTATGATAGAAAGCATTTCACAAGACTGTTATGGGATGGGGAGGGGGGGGGGGAAGGAAATTCTGCACAGAACAAGCCACTGGATGATGATGACGATGGTATAGGAAACAGCACATCTCTCTCTCTCTCTCTCTCTCTCTCTCTCTCTCTCTCTCTCTCTCTCTCTCTCTCTCTCTCTCTCTCTCCTCTCTATTTCCGGATGATCAAGGACTATTTGCAAAAACAGCAGCAGAACTACAAATCCAGAAAATGTTGTTTGTCCATCAAGAATGATGATGACCATTCATTTCATCCAGTGGGGTTGAAAGTATGGGAGCGTGAGTTCTAAGATGGCTGTGCAAAGAATGCTTGACGTTCCAGGAGGAGGAGGATCTCCTGTAGTGGTTGTTCTGTCCAGCCTTTTCTTCACAGCTCTTGCAGTCCTGGTTACTTCACAAGTGACTGCACCCTTATGTAATGATGTACGCCACGAATTACGGTCTTTGGCAGCAGTCTCCCGGGTGTCATGGTGAATTTCAAAGGCTTTCAGTGAGATTTTTAGTGTCTTTAAAGGGTTTCCTCTGGCCGCCATGTGAGCGTTTACCATAATGTAGCTCGCCGTTAAAAATTCGTTTAGGGAGCCTGTGATCTGGCATGCGAGTTAAGTGACCAACCCAGTGAATCTGATTCTTCATTAGTAGAGTGTGAATACTGGGCATGGACGCTCTTTCTAGGATTTCAGTATCTGGGATCTTGTCTTGCCATTTAATCTTCAATAACTTCCTAAGGCAAACTGTGTGGAAGTGGTTTAATTTCCTAGCGTGTCGCTGATAAACAGTCCAAGTTTCACAAGCATATAGCAGTGTGGACTACTTCGTAAACTTTTAGCTTTGTTTGCAGGCTTATTCCATTTCTGTCCCACACATTCTTGTACAGTCTGTCAAAGGCCGCGCTGGCCTTGGAGATTCTTGCATTCACTTCGTCTAAACGAAGTGTGCAAGGAACATAACATAAAACCTAGTATCGGTAAAACATAAGTAATGACATTAACCAAAGAATAAAAAACAACAAAGATCCAACTAAAATAATACCCCCTAAAACATGTAAAGAACTTCAAGTCCTTATGAAGTATAATATCATCAAATGGCAAATCAGAAGACGAGATCGTAAATAAATGCAATAACCAACTCATTGGACATATGGCGACAATACTAAACAACAAACACATGTCATTATATATTGAAAAAAAAAACACGCACACCTATAGCACAATCTTCCTACCAACTCTATGCTACCAATGCCAAATCTAGCCAATGACACACACACACACACACACACACACACAGAGAGAGAGAGAGAGAGAGAGAGAGAGAGAGAGAGAGAGAGAGAGAGAGAGAGAGAGAGAGAGAGAGAGAGAGAGAGAGAGAAGAAAAACTACAGCAACGAAAATAAGATCAGTGAGAAGAATACGCCATGTATCAAGGGGAGATAAAAATCAGAAATGATGAAATCAGGACTAAAGTGGGAGTAGTGAGTGGCACCTTGCTGTCTTGACAGACGAAAGTATGTGAATTGGAATTTGGTCAAAATCCCATCGCACAATGCCTGGGCATGGATTCAGAGAACATGTGTTGCCCATGCAGCATGTTCCCTCTCTCGCCTTGCCTTGTTTACTCCAGAGGAAGGGATAACCAGTACGTCTGGAACAAGGTAGGCTGCAGACGCTGGCGGCTCAGCATAAGAGCCAGAGGTGAATCTTACCTCCAAAAGCAGGAGATGAGTGGTGGCCAGACCCTCACAACCATGTGACCTGGCTTAGAGGCGTTCAGCCATATCCCTCAGCAGAGGGCCTTAAAGCAAGTGTCCGAACCTGTATGAGCGCGTACATCTCTCATTCGTAAGTGTCCGGACCAATGTAAGCGTGTACTACTGTCAGACTCCCTGCCTGACTCTGCGGATCCCGCGACCACCGAGAATAGGCCCGCCGGGATTTGGCCACGTAACTAGGCTACCAACTGACAGATTACTACAACAAGCAATGATTTTAGACCGAATGTAATCAGAAGACGAGGCAGACTATGCAAACGATGGACAGAGAGAATAACAGAGCCGATTGGAATCTCGATATATGGAGCACACAAACGGGCACTCTCCCGCTGTTTATGCTTCACCTCGACGCCGTTAGATACAAAAGAAACAAGATGAAATGAGACTTATCTTAATAGCCCCAGGAGAAAGACAAACAAAAACACGTATGTTGCAGAAATAACATTCAGATGGGCTAGCAAACATCATGGCTGATACTAAAGTGCTGAGAAGAGGCTGGAACATGTGGAAACAATTCATACAAAGTGCACTGCAGAAAGAAAGGGGCATCCCAACAACTTTCTAGCTTATGGGAGAAAGCCAAACTGTCGGCTTTTAACAACAAGAGAAAACACAATAGGCAAAACGTGCACTTTTTCTGCTTACCTTAGACCACGGTCCGGGCCGCCAAGTGGCACACTGCTTGTGTGTGGAAGAACATTCTTCTATAGTTTCTGGCTTGTCCAAACCGATTGCTTGACATTCTGAATCTGGGAAAATCTTCACATACTTGGGGGTCATGTGAGAACAAGACACGTTCCGCTTTCTGTGACCCTTAGCTCTGCATGGAGCACTACACGGTGACCAGTTACCAGTCACATACATGAGAGAGGAGTGTGACGAGTTATGACTCTGATCTCTCTGCTGGTTTGATTCTTCTAAGTTCAATTCTGTAGCTGAAATCATGTTACTTGTCTCCTTTTTGTAGGTTTTGTATTTGTGATTTTTCTTGTGTGATTTGTAAATCCATTTCTTGTACACCTTTGCTGATGGATCATCTTTCCTGAATGGCGATTAGTTATAGGGAAAGAAACAGATACAGCCATTGAGACACATATTAATATTTCTTGTTTACTTTTCTTACCGCGTTCGCTATCTTTCCCAGGACAGGCTGATGTGGTGGGAAACGTCCAGTAGTTACATTGGTTGTGTCTGAGCCGTTGGGTGAGGCATAGGGGGCACGATAGGGCGGACGTGGGCAGGACTCTTTAAGATCATGTGTGGACAGACATCATAGCTAGAGAGAATGGGGCGACAGAGAGTGACCAGACGATTTGGCCGACACTCAGGACTCCGAGGAAAGGGCAGACGGGCACATAATTAGACTGCTACTGGTACCAGTAATATTAAGACTCTTCGCTAACTGTTGAAGATGAGGATGGGCTTTATAGGAATGTTCTGAGTGCTGTGATGTCCGTTCTTGACTCAACTAAACTCACCTCATTCACTTTATCTTACAATTTATGTTTGTTTTTCATAAACACATAGATCATTAGTAGTTAATATATAGTTAATACATCACATATTTAATAAGATATACTGTAGAGTTATTTTTTCCCCCTAATAAACAATGATAGTATATAGATCCACAATTACAATATAAGTCGTATACAGATCCACTGCTAATAAACATATAAAACATGTAGATTCCTTTCTAATCAACAATAGAGGCACATACAAGTATATATTTTGATTCATACTTTTCTATTTTACCACAGTAATGAACACAAACAAATATGACGATACTCATAATTAACTGATGTTAAAATGACCATGCAAAATTAATACCTAATATAACTACAACACATAAGATGGAAAAAAAAAATATTGAGTAATTTTTAACAGTTTGAATAATATATAACAGATTAACATATGTAATTTCCTCTGAAAATGTAACATTTGATATTCAGACAAAAATTATCATAGCATTTTACAACGAAGAAATTAAAAGGGGGGGGGGGGGGGGGAAATCACATATGCACAGAATCATATAATGTGGAAAATTTGTTTAAAAAGAGAAGGACTTGCACACAGAGTGTCAGTTTCATAGTATCCTAACTCTAGATAATTCAAACGCACAAATAAGGTGACAATACACAAGTTAACACAAGCTGGACACATAAGTCGCTTCAGACTGAATTCTGAAGGGAAATAGGCAGTGTGTGAGGCCGCGCGATGTATACTCCTGAACTTCCCGTACCTATTTTTTTAATCAAGGATCTTTCTAGTTGTCTTTTAACATTGCCGGGCCTGTTTCCATTTGGGTCAGCTACGTTATGCTTATTTCTTTTTCTTTGGGCAGTAGGGAAAGTCCCCTGTCGACCATGTAAACGGTGAACAGAGGGAATAATAGAATCCACGGGAATCTTGAGATATGAAGTCCATAAACGGGCACTCTCCCGCTGTTTACGCTTCAACTCGACACCGCAAGGTACAAGAGGAACAATATGAGATTATCAGATGACTTCCGGAGCACTTATGGCGGGGTAGGGGGATCGATCCCTACACTGTTCAGCTGGACTTAAACGGACGCTTTCCATTCAGACAGCAATGGCAAATTACTGAACATCAAAAATATCAACCTTTGGTTGGGGTTGATCGCAATGTTCTGCGAAGGCCATGCAACATTCTTTTAAAAAAAACAAAATAACGATCGGAACAAGGATCTGGAGATTTGAGACGTCAGTGATTTCGCAGTTTACAAGGTGACCAACTACAGATCTGACTGAGTGGTCTTAAACTTAATAACAATACAGAGGGAATCCCATAGACTTACTGAAGGCGTGCGGGGTGATATCCCAGGTTAACCCAGCCTAATTGGATAACAGGAAATGTTTTGATGAGTAAAGACGCTCAGCAGGATACTGACCACATAACCTGACTACGGATTGGGGTATACAGATATGGGTCTGGCTTTATCTGCCTAATAAACTTTTAAGTAGTGTATAAGGGTATTTTACTTAATACTATAAGTGACTATATCATGGTGGCAACTAATGTATCAGTTATTTGACAGCAAGTTTAGTGATAAGTTAAACCTCAATGAGTAAAGAACAAAAGTAATGAAAAGATGGTGCGAGAATATTTTGATGAATACAAGAAGAATTATCAAACAACATATGAGACAAAGCTAGTCCCGCGGTAGATACTACTGTTGTGATGTGAAATGTGAAGCCTTCAGTTTTCTAAGCTACAGCAAAATGAGGTGTGTTGACCAGTTCCCTCACTTGCCATCTTTCCTCCCCATACAACTCACAGAAAATTACCCTATTCCAACTGAATAAGGCTGGGTCAAGCCTAAAGCCATACTGGTCAGATAAAACAGCCCTGTCATTGATGGGGATTGAATTCGGGCCATTGTCTTGGCCGACAGGTGCACTAACCAAATGCCACTGTGGCTCATATTAAGCAAAATAGGACACTAAAACGCATACATGAAAACATGGAACTGATCTTACTCAATGAAAGTCACTGTTATGTTGGCAGTCTGATCGCCGGCGTTACATGTGTAGACTCCAGCATCTGTTCTGGGGTTGCCTTCTTTAATGTACAGAAAACCCCGACCTTTGTTATGTACTCGGCCCGTGAAGGGCAAAAGCTTGTAATCCTTATTCCAGTAGACCAAATGTTTAAAATAATTTTTCACGGGACATGCGACAACTATGGTCTGTCCAGGCAGAAGATATACCTGGAATGAAAGACATTATTATTGTTGTCAAACGTTTGCATCTGTTATACTTCAGCAATGCCAAACTCATTTCTCCCCACGTGAATATAAACATATGAATACTATTTGTTCCCTTCATTTTTTCCAAGACAAATTCCTGGCACTCATTTCATGAGGTCGGAGGGACGAAGCCTGCCACTGCTGAGAACCGAACTCTGACCACTATCTAAGCACTCAAGCGAACTAACCACCGTACATCAGCGGCTTCCACAAATCTCTATAACAATTTTCGTAGCGGGAATCTGTTATTGGCATGTGAAGTATTAGAAAAATCATATTGTTAGGTCGGAGTGTAGAGAGTAACAGGTAGCAGAGGCAAGCCCAGGCATCGTAGCCTCGTGCCGCCGCACACATCCCACTGTTAGCGCAACTTCAGAACCGCTACGCCAATCGCCGGCATATTCGTACGAGTTAACTAAACCCTGCATTCATTGTTACAAACATGACTCTCGGTAATGGAAACTCTCAAACTAAACCACTGAAACAATACCCGTGACTATGTGTTATGAGTGTTACTGCTGAAGTATTATTCATTTATTCACTTCGTAGGGGATATATAACTCTGAAGTATGCACCTCGAGTTAAAGTTAGTTGCATATCTTTGACAGGACATCGCAGGTGACTGAGCATTTTTGGGCTGTTTTTTTGTTTTTTCTTGGCAAGTTTACGTTCAGTAGTTGCCATTGCTTTCTGAACAGACACTCATACCGTTGTTTGAAAACCAACGCTAGGCGGTCTTCTACAAACTCTCCCGCAGCTGTGTTCCGAGAGATACAGCGAAATGTGTCAGGCAAACAAATCGGGCAAGCATATTGTTTGTGGCTGCGGTGTGTAAATTCACCAAGGGAATGACATTGTTTTGAATATAACAAACATGCTCACAAGTGCTAGCAGCAGCGGGTACGAACCTGCCCACCAACAGTCACCTTGATCTGCTTGGTCTTACGTAGCTGTATGAGGGTATAGTTCTCTGACAGGATAGAGTACGACATAGCGTGCGACGTGTCCTCGCAATCAGTAACGTAACATTTACGAGTGGATTCTGGCGCCAGTCCGCCGCAGTCAGCGGGATCTACCTGGTGGTGTTCTCCTGGCAGCGGGAAACGCTGACATGTGACCTCTCGCGTCAAGGTCCCATCTCCGCATGTGGCGGAGCACTGCGAAAATAACAATACACATTAATGACACGGAGATCACAAGCAAAACATTTAAGTGAAACTCGAATTATGTGTTTATCTTTGATCTCTTGCTAAAAGAATGGTGGAATCTCTATTATGTGTTTATCTTTCATCTCTAGTGTGGGAAAGGGTGACATTGTATATGAAAGATGAGATGGTCTTAGACAGGTTATTCAAGGGACATCATTTGTGTATAGAAGTCATATTCTACGAAAACTGGCACCGGATAATTTTTTTGTCATGTACAATGATTGTGTGCGTAATGGCAATATAATGAGGGGAGTGACAGTTCATGAGAAAGGCCACTGACGCATTGTTTTTCTCTCTCTAGAGATGAAAGTGTACTATTTTCAGAATGCGTAAACAAGACACTTTTAAGTAAAGCAAATAGAAATTGCTGGCGCCTCTCACACTTGCATCTCCATTTTAACTGATTCAGTGTCAGACAAAAATAGGTTTGGACCAGACACGGTTCACAATCTAAACGACAAATATCATAATATACATTTCCGTTCACTGAACCTCGACATTGTGGTAGATACCATGAAACAAAACACATAACACGATGACCCTAGTATGGCGATATATCGTCCTTCTGTCTAAATGGGAGGTCACATTTGGCGATATATTATTCTTCGGCACTCAAATCATTGAAACACTGGTTCCACCACTCACCCTACTACCACTGTTATCATCAATATACGTACAAAATATATGTATACAATATGTGCATACAATATATGTACACATTATATGTACACAATATATGTACACAACGTGTGCATACAATGTATGTACACAATGTACGTACACAATATATGTACACAACGTGTGTATACAATATGTGTACACAATATATGTACACAATATGTGTACACAACGTGTGTATACAATGTATGTACACAATGTATTACACAATGTATTACACAATATATGTACACAATATATGTACACAATATATGTACACAATATATGCACATGTCATAATCCTTTGCAACAGCTAGAATTGGCTGTGTATAGAGTTGTATCCGTGATATCTTTAAGTGAGGTGTGCAGGGTGGATCAGCCATAGAAATCACATATCAGTGTAGCAGAGTGTATAAGTTAGGTGGGCAAAGCTACGGCACGCTTGAGCATCAGGATGGAATGGGAAGAAAGATGCTCAAGTCGTGACGTAGTTTGTTGTTAGGGCAGTCAGTCAACATCTGGGACTGGAGGAGAGAGGTCACCATAATGTCGGAATTGAAATAAGATTGTTGTAGTGGTCATCAATGTGAAATAAAACTCCATTTATAATTAACCAGAGATCTCGTTGGTCCTCTATGTGTCTGCTTTGTTATAGAGGACTAAATGGTGCCCACGACTCAGGATCGGAACCTGGAGTGTCGCAGAATCTCAATACGCTGTCCATGTAACACATCGAAGTAACTACAAAGTTTTGAAGATCTTTGTTCTGCTTGCATCAATTACCCAGAGACAGGATTACGGCACGGTTCTATACTTGTATTGAACGTTAAAACGAAGTTGATAAATGGCCACTACGTCGTCTGTGAGAGTTACAGCAGCCAAAAGCCCGGCTAGGGGTGGTTGTCTGTAAATATTCTTCAGAATCCTCGCTGTAAGGACCTCTTGTCAAGAATCCTCGCTGTACAGGCAGTCGTTATCAGCTGAGATATGAAAACCGGCTTGCCAGGGCGGGTTGCTGTACAATGGTTATCATCTTGCTGAGCAAAAGAGTGAGAAAAACCAGCACGTTTTTTCTGGATCCTTCGAAATAAGAGGCTCAGGAAAAAGAAACTTCAAGGCAAATCGAATCAAGTAGCAGTTATCTACTTCGCATCAAGATTGTCTGGAGCGAACTGAAAACCGTTGAATCGTGACCTTGAGAGTTTGAAGAAACAAGTCAATCACTCATTTGAAGAATAAGAAGAAATGAGAAGGTCATCAACAGCAGCGATATCGTTAGGGGACTCTCGGAAGTGGGAGGGGCAGACTGGGCTGCCGACCTACTGAAGAGGGGACCCAAATTATCGCTTTAGTGAGCTACAGTTCTCAAGACGTCGCTTTGATGTGCCCTGTTATCGGGTGAAGAGAAGGCTCAAATCTGGTAGGGGCTCAACCAGGGGCTGAAGTTACTGAGACGTTGGAAGAAGAAACTACCTGAAGTGCGTGATCGGTTGGAGGAGCATTTCAACTAACACAGACTCCTAGCGTTTGAATTCTACCTGACAGCGAACATAGAGGAATCCGTCTTTCTTGGATCGAGAGCAGAGGTTAGGGTAATTAGTAAACCTTAAATATCATTTTAAGTACTATTGACTGGTTGAACAATTCTTAGTGTGTAAAGTAAAAACGGTCATGTCTTTAAATTAGCTGGTTATAAATGTGAATTTGATTTTATTAGTGTATACAGAAATATTTCAGCATAGTAAAAGAAACAACAGGATATGGCAACAGGCAGACAATCACAGCACAATAGAGAAACAGTCTTCTTTTCTTCGTATTTCAGCTGAGCTCAGGACGAGTTTTTTTTTCTCCAGGTACCAAGGAATATGCAGAGGAAGAAGTAGGAATATCGTTTCAAGCTTGATAGAAATTACAAAGAAGTTAATATGAATTACCTATATGTAGAATTACAACGTATTAGTACATGGTTGGGAGAGTTAAAGGTAGCAGTTAATGAAGTAGAGAATTTTGTAGAAACGTTGAAGAACAGAACGACTAGACAAGACCCTTATAGATTTAAGGTAGACTACAATAGAGTAGGAAAGAATAACAGGAGACAGCCACTGCTTAATAAAGACAGAAGACAATATGGCTATTATGAACCAAGACCTGATGTATGTGGGGTAAAAGACGGTGAGAACAGACGTAATGGTGAAAAGTCGGACTGGGATAGGTGTTATAGATACAAGAATGGTCCTGAGAGAGACTTTTCCAAGAAATTATGGAAATGGCCATCCTATAGAAAGACTGCTAGGAAAAAACGTGACGACTGGTTTGAACAAAGACGGAGACAGTATCTGAAGTCAGGGTCAAAGAACAGAGTAGGAAAACGTAAGTGAAAATTCAACTATTCCTAAGGTGGTTGCCAATATGACTGTTAGACAGGAAAAGAAAACGACGGTGTTAATAAAGAGAATAGACCGAGAGACACAGACGCAGACAAGTAATACGATAAATGATAGTACGCAGACACATATGGATACTGTAGAGAAGACAACCCAGGTACAGTCAATTAAGAAAATAGAAAAGGGAACGCAAACTATTAAGACGGTGGAAATTGCGGAACCACCTCAGGTGAAATTAGAAAAAGAAGACACAGTTGAAGTTAAGAAAGATAGACAGACGAGAACCAAAGACGAAAGGAAACCAAAGAGGAAAAGTATTGAAGAAAGAAATAGTAGTATGATAGTTAATAGAGGTACTGCCATGTCAAGTTCCGCAGGTATAGACTTAATCCCTAAATGGTGTAGAAATATTAGGTGTGAGAGTTCAGGTTGCAGAGAAGATATTTCTACCGCCGCATGTTATAGTACGTGCCGTGATGCTGAGACAACTGTGAATACTGATGATTCGGAGAATGAGAGAATTGCACTACGAGCAGATCCTGACTCGAAGCGTGATGTTCCCTCATACGGTGTAGTTGCTGGTGGACAGACGGACAGAGTTTTGGTTGGTGACTCTTTAGAACTAGATACCAGTTTATATGACAGGAAAGTAGGGAAGGCTAAGAGACGAATACCAAGAAAGAGAAAGAAAGTCAGACGTTAGTAAATTATTATGAGTCTGATGAAGGAACTATTATCAGTGTGTCATCTGAAGACGAGATGGGGAAATGTAAACGTTACGTAAGGTATACAGGAAACAGTGAGCAGACCGACGCAAAGGAAGGAAATAGAAAGAAAGCATTTAAGAAGAAGAATAATAATAGACAGATAGCGGGAATTTACTCAACGACAGAAAGTGACTTAAGAAAAATAGAAGAATATATGACCTTAAGACCTGAGTACTTTAACAACAGGTTAACAACAGATAGTGAAGAGGACATAATTAAAGAAAGACGTACTAATGTATTGAGAGACAATGAAATATTTGGCTTGGATGCGCTCTATGGATGTTAAAATTCTTTGGGTGACGAAGGACATATGGCATTGTTTTGGCTTATGAGAGGAATTGCGGTTTGAGCAAATACATATGGGCTGTCTAAAATAGGCAGATGAATTTTTTTTGGTGTAGCATCACATGGTACAGGGTAGGCAATAGTGTTGTTGAGGATAGAGAGTTACGGCAAATGATATTCTACGTGGATACGTAATACAGGATATCTTGTGTTTGATTGCGGTGTAGGGAGAGTAAACAAGGTAAAAATAGTCCCTTTGTCCGGAATGGATAGATACAGAGAGTTAATCACGTCGAGTGATGTATAACTGGTGTGATTAAAGTAGAGTAGATTCAGCACAGAATTAGTAGAGAGAGAGATAAACTAAGTATGAATGTTCGTACTAGAAATGGTTCGACTCAGAGCTATGACGTGATGTCTGAGATAGTTTCGCTTGGTGGTTTGAGAAGTAAGTATAATATTGTTGACAGGTGAACTGAGAGTGTCTGATGAGGAGATATAGATTGAGTAGAAATTGAGTATCCTGTGTAAAATAGTCAGTTGAACGCGAGAATATTAAGAGTAAAAGACTGTAGAAGTTGATGCTTGAAGAATACGAGTTACGTCATGCTTGTGGAGAAAGAAGAGCTGATTAAATCTGAGAAAGTTGTTGTGTGGAGAAGTATAGAATGATAGTTACGAGGTTAGTGGCTCAGCGGAATGAGGTTTGTTTTGAGAGATAGTTGATAGTGTTGTAAAAGAGATATACTTTGCGAGAGATAATATATAGATTCTGACCTTTGAAAACGAGTGAATGATTGAGAAAAGTAGAAATAAGACAAACATAGGTATGGCGAGAATAGATAGGCTGATGGCAAGTGATAAGTACAGCATGCATGTACGAGGCGTTTAGTTCGTACGTGAGTATAATTCTAGACAAACAGGTATTCGTCGCGATGAGTGAAGAAGGAGTGAGGTTTGGAGACGTCGCCTAAGTGAAGTACATAGATAAAATGTAATAGTTGCGCGGTGATATATCTTGTGTCGATGTGTGTAGAGGAGATCGATACGCTTAGATTGTGGTGAGTGATTGTTGGAATGTTGAATTGGCGTCTAAATTGTATAGACACGTTAGGTTGTTGCGATGCGAGAGTAGTCGTGAGATGAGAGCGAGGTTGTGTATCACTGTCCGTGTGAATATGCGAAGAGTGGTTGATAAGTGACGTTGATAAAACGTGGAACATAGAGTATGCGAAAATTGAGAGATAGGAAGAACATGATTAGAGAATTGTGATGTCTTTTCGTTAGAATATCTGACGTTGGACGGAAATTATGGTTATATGACAGGTTGACGGAAAGAGAGTTAACATTCTGAATGACGTTTCATAAAACATGTTTAGTATTGTTGACAGGGACATGTCGAAGCAGGAATGCCTAATACTGAGAAACTGAGAAAAGTGAGGTCTGCTTGTCAGTTATAAGTGGTGTGGGTTGCTGTTCTGAAAGAATCCCGATAAATAGGAAGAAGAGTGAAAGATACGGAGGTAAACAAGATTAGTAAATGAATGTTAGAGAACGTGTTCCGATAAGTGTGACCTAGTTTGACTATCGTCACGATTGCAGAAGTGCTAGGAGAGACTTGAGGATAGCTTAGAGTAGTCGTGGTGAGATGTTGGAAAGTAATGATACGTTAGTTAATTGCGTCGGATAGACGAGAAACTTAAAAGTAGAATTAGTTATTGGTACAGTAGGTAGATGTATTGGTGAGAGGTCTATAGTAAATAGACAAAAAATTTTTTTGCTGGTCGTAGTAGGGTGGAGATACCGTAGTTAACGGTAGTGATTAAGTAGTTGTAGTAATACTGGAACAAATCCAAGGGAAACAATTGATGTGCCAAGCCAGAGGTTCTATTGGTAGATAGATGACTGGTAGGTGACATTGAGATAGCCGTCACACTGGTAATAGAAAAATGAGTTGACCTGTAGTTTACAGTGGTTATATTCCAGATATTGTGATGTGTTAGGAGTTAGTTTTGTAAAAGATAAAATGTTGTGAGGGGAGATAATCAATGTTTGACTTCCAGAAAAAGGTACGGTCATTTGTTGAGTAGTGATTTTGGTTGAGGGGAACAAGTATTGTTCCGCGTTATGATGATCTGTAGGTAACAGAGATATATATATATATATATATATATATATATACTATATATATATACTATATATATATATATATATATATATACGTATTTTGGCATTAATGCTTGGCATTGAGTTGTTTCTGTTTTATAACAAAATGACTGGGTGAATAGATATGGGTTCATTGGTTCGTATAGGAGGCCAATGTTGCTTGGTCACTTTAAGTAGTAATTCTATGTGAATTATTTTTTTGAAAACCTTCTCTTTAGCGAGAAGACAGTTGTTTTTATTGAATTTGAGCTTTTAATGCCTCATATATAATATGTTTTTTTTTGCTTGATTTGGTCCTGTAAAATGATTGTCATTATTTGATTTTAGAATAGGATTATTGTGTTCTTAGACTTTTGCGTACAAACTATTGGTCCGTAAAAGAGACCAGTAGTGTTAGGTAATACTAGAATATTTTCTTCTAATTTAATAGGATGCATGTTATATTATTTTAAAATGTGTTTTTCTTTGAATGAGTTGACATCTTTAGTTAATATGAGGGGAAACATAAATATGTATAAAAAACTATTTGGGGGGTATGATGTCCTGTTTTGATTTTATTTCGCTTCACTCATAATTTAAATAAGTTGTTTTGTGTGTTAAGTTACCTTGTTAGTAAATATGTTACAAATTTAATTAAGTAAGTTTAATTTTCAAATAAGTATAGTGTTGTCTAGAATAAAGACAATACATGGGGCTTTATTTAAGACCCTTTGTTCAGAAAATAGTAATAAACTACTGAGGACTAGTAGAGAGACACATTCTCTTTGTGAATAATAAGTTCATGTGTATATTATGGTTGCTGTGATAATCAGCGTAGAGAGGTTGATATGGCTATGAAGTGTTGGAAACATACGACGGGGTTACTACACAAGTAAAATGGTTATGGGGAATTTAAGTGAGCATTGATTGGAAATATATGGATTGGACGCCATATTGGGGAAGAAAAGATTAATGAATATAGCAGTGGGGTAAATGAGGGAAAAGTTTTGAACATAGTTTCCATGGGGTCAGAAGAGCCATGATATACTTTCATAAGAGACACGGGATTGCTGGTTTATAGAAGAAGAAGTGGGTAACGTGTTACCCCAGACAAATAGTAAAACATGAATTGAATCCA
Source organism: Cepaea nemoralis (assembly GCA_014155875.1). Lineage (NCBI taxonomy): Eukaryota > Metazoa > Mollusca > Gastropoda > Stylommatophora > Helicidae > Cepaea > Cepaea nemoralis. Next base: position 157,712 of record JACEFZ010028237.1, read on the forward strand.
TGTTTGATTAGACACTGTGGATAGCAGTACAATAGTAAAGGGTTGTAAGTGTGAGAAATGAACATTGTGGAAACATAATGACATGGGGTTTTTGAGGGTCCGTGATATATGGACTGAGATAGAATAAAGTTGATTGCAAGCAGTCACAGACAGGAGTTAGGTGCAGTATATGGTTGCTGTTGATAACGGCATAAATTGACAAGTGGAGGTTTTAGTAGATATGCCCATAATAAATGGACATTAAGAGAGAATTTTGAGTGAGGTATATTATGTGAGGTGATGTGTATAATATTGGGACAGGTCTTAAGGGATAATGGACCTTTTTAATTGTGTCCTCGGGATGTGTTTTGTGGTTGACATTACAATGCGAGGTTGAGGTAAGGTTCAGAGCTATAAAATTAGTAGTGTCTGTAATATATAGACACTTGGGAATGAATAATATTTTTGATGGTTGGTATTTGATGCTGTAGATAGCAGCGTAAAATGTTACCATAATAAGTGGTACTGTAGGAGATATAATTATTTTAGACTTTATTACATAAAGTCTCAAATGACATAGGGGGGTAAAGGAGTGTGTGATTTAGCTGAGTGTGGTTTTTGTCTGGAAGAGTTCTACTTCTTCTTTGAATCTCCGGTGCGCACCGATTCTTTGTCTTTCTATCGTGTGAGAGTGATTTCAGGTTGATTGAAAGTGGGGAATTAGTAGTGTTGGTGAAGACAGTGGGGAGTTGGTATCAGAAGAGTACAGCGTTTGAATTTTTAAGCGGATTGCTTATGAAGAGGAGAAGAAGTATTTAAGAAGATGTGTTATGATGTATTGTATAAAGTTGAGATTTAAATGTTATTAATATATGTTATGTTAAATTTTGAATAGCCAAGAAGTTCATAGTGGTGGCAGGGAAAGAGTTACGAATAGATTGTTTACTTAAAATAAAGTTGGTTTGGGGAAGATTAGAGGAGTTGTGGGAGGTAAGGAAAGAGAGGGAATAGAATAGAGGGATTAGGAATAAAGACTTTTTAAGGGAAAAAGTCTTTCTGAAACATAGGAAGGTGTAGCAGAATGTATAAGTTAAGGGGGCAAAGCTACAGCACGCTTGAGCATCAGGATGGAATGGGAAGAAAGATGCTCAAGTCGTGACGTAGTTTGTTGTTAGGGCAGTAAGTCAACATCTGGGACTGGAGGAGAGAGGTCACCATAATGTCGGAATTGAAATAAGATTGTTGTAGTGGTCATCAATGTGAAATAAAACTCCATTTATAATTAACCAGAGATCTCGTTGGTCCTCTATGTGTCTGCTTTGTTATATCAGTAAATAGACTGGACTACTGAACACCAACGTGTCGTCTCTTGATAACACCGTTTTGCACACCAGTCTATTTATTAATTATAGATGAACACGATGACATGTATAACATACTGCCAGGCATTATCATTGAAACATATATAAATCTTTCTTCCTACGTGAATCCTGAATATACCACTGTCTTCTACAGGCCTTTGTGAAATAACTTGTTATGTTAGTCTCCTCTCCCAGTCCGACCGAAACCAACTCCACTCTACCGTGTAGGTCCTTTGGGCCAAGTTTTCTCCTCAACTTGTCCTCGCCTCGTCCCGAGACCCAATGCCTCGACCCTTCCCTTCCTTCTCTCTATATTGGGTCTGTTCGTTTCCCACCGTGAGAATCCATTTAAACCTTGATCCGTTAATTACAGATTCCCACGAACACTACATTCCAGATTTGCTTTTGTTAACTGTCTCTTTGGCACGTTTTACTAGTGTGCTGCTGATTTATATTGGCAGGCACCTGCAATATCCTCCCAATGTCTTGGGACAATCCCGTTTGCTAGGAATTGTAATTAACCTTCTTGACTCCCACATCTGCGATTTCACCGTGTACCTGGGGCGTTCTCATGCTTGTTACAGTACACAATATATGTACACAATATATGTACACAATATATATGTACACAATATATGTACACAATATATATGTACACAATATGTGTACACAACTGTACGGCCATGTGGTACCACAAAAGCCTTATAAATACACATACACATACACCATCATTAATATATGCACAAGGGTCGTGAAGCAGTTTCTTGCTATGAGTCTGTGGTGTGACAGCGACATCACATTGTGTAGGCCTGAATCACGGAGGAGTAGGTGGCCAATCTTTCTCTCACTTCGCAGGCGATGAGCTCAGACGTCGGACCCGCCTCCGGCCGTGCTTCTTTCTGTCATTATCAGCGCAGTTCGCTATCAGCTTCGCTTGCGCGCCCTCTAACATATGCAAGTACGTACACAAATATACGGCCAGGTAGCACAACCAAGGCTTTATAAATACACTTGAATTAATACACTTGAATAAACACACCACCATTACATCATCATCATAAGCATCATCTCAATTCAGATCACTATAATAGAGGCTCATGACACCACAGACAGAAAGATCGGAGCCCCCAAGACCTGCGCTATCCGTACTGCAGTCAGAAGAATGGCAGAGCCCGATGATTCACTGAACAGAGTAGCAAAAGGGGAAGGGGTTATTGCCAATGACCTTTAAGAATCAGCAGCAGTTGTCACGTATGCAGTTTAGAAATAATACAATGCCCGTGCTTTCGTCAGATGTGTCTTGAAGTTTAAAACATCCACAATATTTGTGAGATACTGTGTATGGTCAATACAATAAATCATACACAAACACACACAACACTGCAGTGTAGGACAAATGCCTTGTTGTCTCTGTGCGTGCGATAGTAGTTAATTGCATTGACTAAAATTTTGCCTCAAAATGCACTCTCCCTTATGATGAAGATGATGCTAGTGATGATGGAAGCAAAGATATAATAAATAAACAATCACATTGGCAATGCAGCTTCAGAGCAACCTGCACAGACACTTGCTTTTGCTGAATTTTGTAAACAAAGAAATGCAAGAAATATTGTTCCTCCTACGCACATTTCGACTACGGCGACTTGTTGACAGATATCATGTTATACAGGCGTGCAGGTTGGGGCAAGCTCTTGTGCTGAGTGAAGAAGGTTGCTGGGGTTAAGAGGCTGGGTGGGGGAGTGATTAGAAGCATTGAGCATCAGTTTTCACACTGACTGAACTTACGAATGAATGAATGAATGAATGAATGAATGAATGAATGAATCTGATTATACGTGTTTATTCAGACTATAACATGTCTGAAATAATGTATCTCATTTGTGACACATCAAAAAAAAAAAAAAATAGTCAGTTGCATGCAAAAACCTGAACAATTAATAAATAGTAACCTGAACAGTGAACACAAACCTGAACAATGAATAAACATAGAAATGAAAAGGTGATGCACAGAAGCCTGGACAATGAACAGGAATCTGACCAACGAATGAACAGAAACCTGAAGAATGACTAAACAGAAACCTGAAGAATGACTAAACAGAAACCTGGACCATAAATTAAAAAAAAAAAAAAGAATCATGGAGAATGAACTGGAAGAAGCGTGGCCGAATGAATAAGAGCGCTCGCTCTTAACTTCAGGTGCGTAAATGGCGAGGTAAGAGGTTCTCTCCCTACATCTGTCGGTTGAACTTAAATATTGACTTCTCATCCTTGATTTGGGGACGCAAATTAACCTCAATACGTAATGTGCCTCAAATGCGGAGTCAAAGAAACCTTTCTGGGTCTTCCCTGAAGATGTAGGACAAAAAGTATTGGCGTATCTTTATAGCCCATTTCGACGCGGACATGAGGCTAGGAGAAGATCTGGGAGATGATGAAATTACGTCTGAGCAGCTTTTAAAACATCATCCCAACACTGTCGATCAGTTTTGTTATAGCGAAAGTGTTTACAGATAGACAGATAGGATCTTACCTCGGACCAAGAGCTAATGTTCCAGTATGCTGTGCACTCGTGATTGTTACAGGACTGTGTCTCCGGCGGAGCAGGTTGGGGACATAGGATCTCTTTGTCACTACCAAATATCTGCGAGCCGCGCACACACCTGACAGTGCGCACTTGTATCCCTCTGCCACAGTCAACGGAGCATTGACCAAACTCGGAGACATCCCATCTGACTTAAAAATAGACAAGTTGAAAACATAAAAGACAATTCAATAATGTTCTCTTCTATGAGTGGTAATAACTTAGTTGCATATTCTTTACAGGACATCGCAGTCAATCCCAACATTTTTTTTGGCTGTCTGTGGTTTCTTTTACAAGTTTACGTTCAGTAGTTTGCCATTGATTTCTGAACGACCGACCACCATACTTTTGTATGTAAACCGTGCTATATAATCTATCTAATATTAAATTTTTAACCAAAGTATTAAGAATGCTTCTTCGTTGTCTTCCAGCTTCCTGTCTTTCATTTTTACACTGACACAATTTCCCGTGATGTAGTCAACAATTTTTTGGCGCTCCTCTTTTGCTCCATACAGTTTTGAATGCAGCGCCGTCTCAATGGGCCAGTATTTCCATTCTTAGATGGCTCAGCATCTCATCTTATCTTGTTCCTCTTGTACCTTGCTATGTCGAGGTGAAGCGTAAACAGGGGAAGAGTGCCCGTTTATAGGTGTTATATATCGAGATTCCTATGGACTCTGTTATTCCCTCTGTCCATCGTTTACATGGTCCCTCATCTTCTGATCCCATTTGGTCTGTACATTATTGCTTGCTGTGGTATATATGTTGTGGTTGTGGTTGTTGTGTATGGCCTATCCATCGCCAGTGTCGCGTCTTTTCTCCACCTCTTGGTTCATGGACTTGTGCCTAGTTCTCCCCAAGAGTTCCTCTTTGGTTAATCTGTCATACCATTTTATTCCTTCTATTCTGCCCAGGCACCAATCAGTGAATGTTTCCAGTGATTGATTAACCTAAATATGACCAGTGAGTATTGTTATAACAGGTAAAGTACCGATTCTTTTACAGACCTTGAGTCGTCGTGGGTCTGTGATATTAACTTACATGTTTACAGAGCTTGAGGCGTAGTGGGTCTGTGATATTAACTTATATGTTTACAGACCTTGAGACGTAGTGGGCCTGTGATATTAACTTACATGTTTACAGACCAAGGATACACGATGGGTGATGTGACCAATATCATACCGCCGCATTTACTTCCGAAGACATTTCCTAGTAACTATTATAGGCTGGATCAGTCTGGGACGAAGGTGACATTTGTTTAAAATACATCTGGATAGGGGTTCAAACACATGACCACTGGGCCGGTAGAGGAGCGTGCTAGCTACTGCACCACTGCGGCTCCGTAATGTTCCTAGTGGTTCCCTGAAGTGTACACCCAGTGGCTTCTCGAACACGGGAGATACATTCTCGGGGATTGATTGGCTTCACATAATCATATAACAAGTAGAGGTTAGAGGAGTGTTAGACAATATTAAAATATGTGTTGTCTAGTTCGTTCTCTGATCTCTAAAACTATCATTTCTTTTCTTCTATTAGTGCCGATCACTACCTGCCGATCATACGATTTCAAATAGAGGCTGGCAAACCGCATTTCCACAGTTCCCCGACATACCGAGTGGAGGGTTCGAAATCAGCCGAGGGCCATTTGGAAACTGACCGTTTTTGCGGTGATTTCAACGACTTAAGGTGTCGCCCATTCAGAAAGCAATGGCAAACTACTGAACAAACGAAAACGCGCCAAGTATATCAAACACATTGTCACGAGCGCCCTGAGTTAACCCAGATAATAATACCGACGTTTGCGTGGCGTATATTTTCTGGGCCACAACAGTCGTACTAACAGAGTAAACACAGCTGTACAGGTTACATCGTGTCAGCCCATATACACATTTGGTGGTGAGTGAGTAGGAATGGATACACAGAGTTGGCAGTTCATTAACAAGTAGAATCACATATCTCCCCCGATGTGTCTCCACCTTGACGTGGTGGGGGAGCTTGCGTGTCCCATAGACCCCGTTTGCTTGCCGATGGGTGAAAAATTACATATCGGACAGCTTATGGGATAGGGACCAGACTAAGAGAGACACAACCTGCTGCTCTGCAGGCATAGACTGAGGATAGCAGTCAAAATTTAAATGAGGTGCACAAAGGCAGAATTTCTTGGTCCGGACAAATCTCTTAAGGCTCCCTGTCGAGGGATGTGGCTGAACGCCTCTAGGCCACAAACCCTCGGATCGTCTACCGGAAAATAGAAACATGATACTGAGCAAGCTACATGCTCAGGTCTGATACATGTTCGAAGGCTCCCAGCTGGGGGGATATGAGAGTCTCCCGGATGAAGGGGCCTGGCCGTTTCCCGTTCACTGCTGCACGAAGGTAAGGTGCTGAGCCGGCAGTACATGTAGCCTACCTCGTGAGCGAGTACAAAAAAGTCCGAAAAGTGCCCCAGTCGAAGGGTTACGGAAACTGTCTGTATCTAACTCATAGAGAGTGTAGACAAAAGTGGAAGAATGTCTCATCAACGCGAAATGGAACGCACGGCGAGCGAACCTATTGCGTGGTCTGAAGTCACAAGCAAAAGCTTGAGTGGATGTCACTCGCAGTCTGACCGCCCCTGGTGTGTGATTGAGCGATCAGTGGCAAGTGGGATGCCCAACACATGGAAGTGAGGAACTAAAGCAGCCATGAGCAGGACGTGGAAACTCCTTGGGTGAGCCCAGTCTCAGAGCAATATGTGCCGGCTCTGCAATTATGGAAGCCTCCTTGGATAGCGAGATAATGCCCATGGTCTGCCCCTGCCTTCCCTTGAGGGCAGACCACGATATCGTTGATCGTCCTATCTTGACCAGCTGAGATGTGGGTGACGTTACAACAGTCTAACGTGTCTCGAAACCAGAGGAAGGTTAACCTCACTAAAAAATGCCCGCCGGAAGTCGGAAGTGTCGTCCTACGGGTGGCAAACTAAAAATTGACACTACGCATTTACGTCCGAGTGAAATGTCTCGTCCGAATGTCTCCCGTGCTAGGAACAGCTCTGACTACCTAGTTTCCGAATGCCGCTCTTGTTCGGAACAGCTCTGACTAGGTATTTTTCCGAATGTCCGCCGTGCCTGGAACAGCTCTGATGGGTACAGGGACAAGCACATGTCCGAAAACTCGCTTAGTGGAAACCAACCGCAGAGCTGACTGGTTTGTGCAGGAACGGCCCAGGGCGAGCGAAATGCCCAATATATTGAAGTGAGGAATTAAAACAGCCATGAGCAGGACGTGACGATTCCCTCGGTAAACCCAGCACCAGAGCGTTATGTGCCGGCTCTGCAATTATGGAAGCCACCCAGGATGGCGGAAAATGCTATGGACTGTCCCTGCCTTCACTTGAGGGATGACCGTGTAGTCTTCGACTGTTCCAACTAGACCAGCTGAGATGTGGACGGTACCACAAAAGTGAGAGTCTCCGAGGATTGCTAACCTGGCCAAAAATGCACGCTAAAAGTCGGATGTGTTGGCCTGAGGGTTTCGACCCGAGGGTGCCTAACCAGACACACCGCAATCACATCTGAAAAAATCACTCCGGATGAACGCAAAGAAGAAGAATCACATATATTGTCAGCTTAGGATATGGAATGGTTCCGTTTGTCATCTATACGGCCGGACATCAGACGAAAATGGCTGCTGGGATTGTCACCACGGAACAGAAGATTGACAAGTTTGTCAACATTTGAATGCAGATGGAAGCCGTGAGATCACAGGGGCAGATGTAAAACGGAAGTACCTAGTACGGAAAACAGTGCATCTGTCAATTCTTGGTTTCCGGCACATCAAGATGATTGGCAGCTTGGTAACGAAACTCTTTGAGGAATTATTCAACCGTCGAGAGAGAGTGCTTGTCCCTCGTATGGGCAGTGCAAAAATTTCAGCCATATTTGTATGGAGTTAAGTTTCGGGTCCAGTCAGATCATCAGCCCCTGATGTTCCTGGCTACTTCTCAGAAGCTCAACGCACATTTGATGCGGTGGTCGTTGTTACTTCAACCGTATAATTTCACAGTAGAGTACATTCCTGGGAAGGAAAATGTTGGAGCGGACTTCTTGTCAAGACACCCAGCTCCTGAAGAAGAGGAATGAATCATCTGGATTTAACTCATGGTGGGAGAAGAGTGAGATGGACTACTCTCTTAAGAGGGGGCCTATGTCACGAGCGCCCTGAGTTAACCCAGATAATAATACCGACGTTTGCGTGGCGTATATTTTCTGGGCCACAACAGTCGTACTAACAGAGTAAACACAGCTGTACAGGTTACATCGTGTCAGCCCATATACACATTTGGTGGTGAGTGAGTAGGAATGGATACACAGAGTTGGCAGTTCATTAACAAGTAGAATCACATATATTGTCAGCTTAGGATATGGAATGGTTCCGTTTGTCATCTATACGGCCGGACATCAGACGAAAATGGCTGCTGGGATTGTCACCACGGAACAGAAGATTGACAAGTTTGTCAACATTTGAATGCAGATGGAAGCCGTGAGATCACAGGGGCAGATGTAAAACGGAAGTACCTAGTACGGAAAACAGTGCATCTGTCAATTCTTGGTTTCCGGCACATCAAGATGATTGGCAGCTTGGTATCGAAACTCTTTGTTGGGAGTATACAGAAACTAGCTGGCTTGTTTTGAGAATCTAGGCAATTACTGACAACTTTGACAGGATTTAAGCCAGGAAATAGTTCTTGACAGGGGATGATTTGCCACTGTGCCACCTGTGTGGGGGAGTAAAGGATAACGTCACGTGGCCAACGTTGGTAGTTTGCGATATAAACTCGAGTTGAGATCAACTAGGGTGGACTTGAATAATGCTCTAGTTAGAGTGCCAGGGCACTGCAGCGCCTAGTGGAAATAATATCTACCGTGTGTTAATTAGTGACTTAATTTTACACGTGCCTATAATGCCAGATGTAGATATGATTGATAGGACTGCAGTAGTGACATTTAAGGTTCCCTACCAGATCCAAGGAAACTCTACAAGTTTTGGGAAAGAATGAAAAAACCCATTCTGAAGAACACCAGTTCAAGAGTCAATAAAGTTGCATACAGAAACGTAACTTACGCTAGAAGGAAATTGATTCATCAAAGAGAGTGATGCGTACTGATGCACCACACAGCATCAGACAGTAGTAACTAAATGAGAACAGTCTAATAGTTACCTAGTGTTATATAATCTCGTGTAATAGAACACAAGACATTATACGTGAGGCTAGATAGACACGAGTGAGGATCAATCACATTAACAATTAACATTAATGACGGTGTACACACTACAAAAGACTTGTGCAGTTTGTTAAGGAACGTTAGGAACGGACATTGTGTAGAGTGCAACCGGTCCATGATTAACTGTTAATACCACCGGTGTCTATTTCGGATGTTCATGAAATTGGATTACCAGAGGTCTACAGAGGCAAAGCAGTATCCGGCAAGATGGTTTCGGCAACGGGTGAGAAGTACATGTTCTGACGTACCGTGCTGTGGTCTATCTTTGCTGGGATCAGCTGACTGGGTTGCTGTCTGAGAGTCAGAGTCTACACACTTTATAGAACACGTCACACATTTTCTTCACATACACGTCTCATATACGTTACACTTTTATTTTAATAAATTACTCTTTATTAATTTCTAGAAGCAAGAGTTGTTGAGTATGTTGCGTTGGGGAAGTATGAGAAGGAGGCATAGTACGACAGTGAGAGAGTGATAGGAAAAGGTGTCCATAGGCTGATGGAGTGTGTTGGACGGAAGCTGGTGGATTCTCCAGAATATTGAGGGGGAAAAAAAATATTATAATGTGGGTGTCTGCTCTCTTCACTCCAGGGACGACACTGTAAAGGAGGACACGACACACATCCTATAAATTCGCCTGTATAGTCCTGTAAAGAACTTGCTATTGACTTAACTGTTTTAAAACATCCAAGAGTTCACCAGCAATAGATATTGGGTCTCACATTAAGGCTGGCAGATGCACTTACCATTCATTTACAGAAGCCAACATTAAGCAAATAAACAGACATGATAGTCACTTTACAATTGTAGTGGTAAACAATTTAACCTACTGTCTGAATATGTGTGTTGTATATTTCATCTTCAAGGATTTATCTAATCACTTTAGTTGTTTTTTTTAATGTTGCATATCCCTTACAGAACGTTGCAGTCAACACCAGAATTTTTCAGCTGCTGTTCATGTACTAAGCAAGATTACGCTCAGTAGTTTGCGTTTGCTTTCTGAGCAGCTGGCTCACATACCCCTAAGTTACCGACGCGGCGAGAACCGCTACCATTTCTCGCACACATGACGTCACCCACGAGAGTATACGGGATTAGGAGAAAGACGCTAACACCTAGGCCAGGGAGGTCTCATCATTTCTGTAGCATGTTCCTGACGAAATGCAGAGAAATATGTCAGGCAATAAATCGCGCAATCTGTTGTCTATGTCTTCGTTATAGAGCTGTTTCTCTAAGAAATGTTGGGCTACAATGGTTCTTGATATTTTTGTTTAGTTAATGTTGCAGTAATTCTAACAAACAAGTATCAACTTCAGGTGTGTGTCGTGTGTGTAAAGAATGAATGTCGTAGTAGTTATTTGTTCTTCTTTACAACTTTAGTGTCGTCCCTGGAGTTAGGGGAATCAACACCCACATTTGTTTTAATTCAATATCTCTATCCTGGAGATGTCCAGCAGACTCCGTCCACACACTCCTTCAATCTGAAGACACCTTCTTCTCACTCTTACTCACCCCTGGATCATGCCCCCTCTCATTCTTCCCCAACATAACATACTTGACAACTCTAGCCTCAACAAATAAAAACAAGAAATTTATTAAGCAAAGAGTATATGTAGGAGAAGTGTTTGTGTGTGTGTTTATAAGGTGTAGAATGTGTGACGTGTACTCTAAAGTGTCTATAGACTCAGATCAGTGTTCAGGAGTATAGTCATTCTCATCCCTGTGATGAAAACACACCAGCACCATGTATCCCATACAAGTAGCCTCACCCAGGTGATGCTCCTCCGGTCACGTGAAGACTTCCTCCGTTGTCTCTTGAACCACTAGGATGCTTGGACACCTATGACAAACACTGTCTAATGAGAGTCTTCAATCTGATTCACACTATGAATTTCCTGTTATTTAACTGATTGTTAATCAGAAAATTCTAACCCTATTGTCACTGTTATTGGGGAAATCTAAATGGATCTAGTGTCACTGGTTGTAAGGATTCCCCATATTAACACCACAATCTGAATGTTCTAGATATCAGTCTAATTTTGGTGTGAATGTTCCTGGTATCAATAGTGTATCTCTACAATGATCTGACTGTTCAGTGATACAACTATCACTTGCTAATCATAAATCTCATCAGCATGTCCTGCTCAGCAGAAGCTAGGTTCCCGCAAACCAACTTGGGTATAAGCCCAATGTAGCGGCCTCTCAGCAACTTCTGTCTTCAAATTCTGAGCCATCATCTTCTAAAATGTGTTAGCTTCACTCTTGAAAATCATAGAACACATACGTGGACCTGCAAATGGAACCTGTAGGATAGAGAATACTATGGTGAGGGCAACTCAGTCCTGGCCGGAATTAGGTAAGTGTAGGCCAATAGCAGCACTCAGATCTATAACAGAGATCCGATCTCTGTCATACGGCCAAATAACTCAATCATATGATCTGAGACATGGCAACACCAGGAAAGAATAAAGGAACGGGTAGAAACCCAGCAGATGCCCTACTGGAAGATCCTACCATTTCACATTCCTCTCCTCCCTCTCAACCATCCTTAATCTCTATAATTATTATTCCACTACATTGTCCTCAACTCCCTGAGTAAAATGATATATCACACAAGCTAGTTGAATCCACACAATAGGATACTAGTGCCGACGCTCCCGTGATACTTTCTAGCACCGCACTTATAGAACATTCTATCACTAATCATAATACATTATATCACTGCACCTATAATACATTATATCACCGCACATTTCTGTACTCTATTCCTAATCATACTCTTAAGTTAGATATTATAAATAGCCTGCCATATGCCTATTTCGGTTGCTACTCGAGAAACTAGGCAATCAGACTGGATCTATGTCCGCGGATAACTATCACCACTTAGACATTCTAGTCTCTCTCATGTAACACAACTCGGAATAATGCACCGATCCTAACACTTCAGAATGTTTTTCCCAACTCCCACGACTTGTTTACCGCAACTGGGTTTTATATGGGTGCTTGAGTGACGTCACCAAAATGTCCAGACGCCAATCAGTCCAGAATCTGGCTTTGTCCTCCTGTTTCTAGACTAACCTGAGTCAATTCGCTGTCAAGTTCACTTTCATCTGGGGAATTCTTTGTCTCATACAACAAGGATCCTGGCTGTCTGTGAGTCAGAGACCTTCCCCCCCCCCCCCCCCCCCCGCCCCCCCCCACATCACAGAATCCTTCCGACCTCTGGCAGACATTCTGTCCATCACTTTCAACGGCCGACTCCCGCCTTGCAGACAGATGACGCCAGTGCACAACAACCTGTCAACAAAATGTCGACCGTATGTAGACATCGCGACGCGACTCACTTTGATCTCATACACAAATGCCGACCAGGTGCAGACAGTTTTAACGACGTATTTTTCTCAGTCTGTTCAACATCAAAGGGTCGGTTGTGTTTGCACACTAATGTCGGGGCTTGGTTGTCATCGATCGCAACTAACAAGTTTATTTTTCTCGCGACAGTGTGTATGCGAATTACCATCATCCTGTTCATTTAATGTTGCAGTAATTCTAAACACGTATCAACTTCAGGTGTGTATGAGAATTACCTTCATCCTGTTCATTTAATGTTGCAGTAATTCTAAACACGTATCAACTTCAGGTGTGTATGAGAATTACCTTCATCCTGTTCACTGTCTCTGACGCTGACCACCTCACTTACGGCCCGTGTGATCAAGCCTAATACCTGAAAAACACAACATAAATCGTGTGAATGGTCACAAAAAGATAACCATCTACACACGACGCTTGGAACGTAAACTAATACAAATATTCCTTAATCTTGGCAGCACAGGGAAGCATTGTTGTCTCAGGGTGAACAAACGAACGAACAAACATATTTTTTTCAAAGAGTTAAGAATTTAGCACGCAGGACTGTCTAACAATCTGCCCTTCTATGACTCTCTTTCATACAATATTTAATTCATATATCACCTAAGACTGAGAACAACAACAATATAAAAGATATGCATTATAAAAGCATGGGAAAAAAGCAAATGTCAATACTTCATGACTCACTAGTATTAATGAGGTGAGTTGAGTTGAGTTAAGAACCGACATCACTGCACTCAGGACATTTCCATACGTGCTCTGTCCCCTCGTTCAACAGCCAGCGAAGAGTCATACTACTAATCGTTCCCACCGCTATCTGATTAAAAGTTCTCCTGGTCTTCCCTCTCAGTTTTGATATTCTTCCAGAACCCCTGCCGATCCCACGAAATCTCATTCTTTCCACATACGGGCTCTCAATCTGTTCCTCCGCCTTCTCCACCTGGTCCCACAAGCGCACGACCACCTCCCCCTTGTCCATAGGCAAAATACCACCAAGGGGTGCCCTCCAAGCCAGCCTATCAGCCTATTATTGGATATGGGGAACATTGTAATTTCTGTATGTAAACAAAAGAGCCATAGCTTAATTGTATGATTAGTGAATAGCCTGTAGGTAAGCACGCTCAAAGAGGAGTGGATGGGTCTCTGAACACGTCATTTCTGGAAGCAAAAGTATTGTTCAGACTATTATTTGTGATTAACAGACATACATTATATCGCCTGTACATCTATATATGTATTATAGCTAGACATTCTGTGTGAAGAAATCGGGATTGAAGCAGAAGTTATAGCAGCGCTAGATGTCATTAGAAAACAGCAAGTTAAATGGTTCGGCCATATAACTAGGCTACCAGCTAACAGTATACCACAACAAGCAATGATGCACAGGTCAAATGGAACCAGAATGTAAACGTTGGACAGGGGGCATAAAAGAGTCCATGGGAATCACGATATATGAAGCCCATAAACGGGCACTCTCCTGTTGTTTATGCTTCACCTCGACTTTGCAAAGTACAAGAGGAACAAGATGATCCGAGATGATTCTCTGTGTCAAAAACCATTACAAGGTTGGAATGATGATTTGAAAATGTCATCCTGCTGTCTACGCCGTTCTCAAAATTACAAACAACAATTGATCTGTATGAGACTATTAAACATAGAACACTGGCAGGTTTGAATAATTTCAGAAAGCTGACAAGTAGCTTGGAAAACCTCATCTTTATCAATCTGCGACTTGACTTATTTGTATTCTGATTGAAATTCTGATGAAGGTATCTGGTCCAAAACTAAGTAGTCTATCACTTGGTAACATATTTTAATGCCATTAACTGGGCGTACAATATCACACATGACCGAATGCTTCTAGAAACACCCTCTTATATGACGTGCCTCGCCTGACGTTGGCTTGATCGACAACCGGGTCAGTTCATGATGATCTCTCTTCTACAAACAAGTTTGTTGTTGGCTTATGAAAGCTGCGTTAGATACTTAAGAATAATAAACAGAATACAAGTCCCTGCGGTTTAAAAGATCATTTCTGAGCTATGCAAAAAAAAAAAAAAACACGACTAGCCAGATAAAGAGATCCTGCTGCTGCTGCTGCTTGTAGTTGTAGTGTAACGGGAAGACATGCCGCGTCCATGAGCAATGACGGCGTAGTGGTTAGAACGTTGGCTTAACAGCGCAATTGTCCAGTTTTCAATCAACAGTTATTGTGATTGTGGAAGGTGTCTTCCCATTAGTACAGTTATGAGTGCAACCTGGCTTGATAAAATAGCTGCTAGATATTTACCTGAGAAAATAATCACGATCGGCTTGTTTCAGGCGGTATTAGTTACTATGCGCTGTTTGGTCATTACGCACATGGCTCTAACAGAATATCCTTTGAATGCCTGTTATGCATTGGTTCGTCCGTCTATGACTGTTGAAGCTATGGATCGGATTGAGGAAACGTGTGAATCAAATGACCTACATCGTTGTTACCTATTGGGAACATGTACACGAGTTCACGCCTGTTTCCAATATTGATTCGTCAAGATGTGTGTCAACTTGCAGCAAACTATTATATGTACACCTCTTATTTGTTCCGCATTTGAAGAGAGTGCGTCGCACTTAGTGCATCACTGTACGGCCATGACACTAGGTCAGTGTCCGACTTTGGTATGCATTTTTGTAAAGTTTACTTAGGGACAGATTCTATCCCAGGTAGCGGGCTCCTTCCTACCAAGTTTACAATGGCAGCATTGTGACAGGCTGGCCAAACCAGGCGTGGGTAGCCGATTTGGTGTCAAACCAATCAGTGAACTAGGGTATGCCTACCCAGCATGTGAAGACAGGACTCGGCAGACTGTGCGGAACAAATCATTGTTGATTCAACGGGCAAGATGGCGTTTACCTGCAAAGGTTGTGGAACGTAATGAGCATGGCAAGGCACGTTGAGCGCCCTGGTCATTCACTGCACCTGTATTTGTCTCCAGTCGTCTTGTCTTGTCTTGCCACTGGACACAGATGGACTCAGGCGAGTGAGTGAGGTCGAGGAATTGCGCAACTCTTCCTCACTTTAATCCAATTCATCATCATCATTCTTCATCTAACTTCATATATCACCTTCAAGCCCTGTGGCGATGGGCGAGCGGCGAAACGGCAGGCCTGGGTATGCTGGCAGCCGTAGTTGCAGACCTGCACACAGGCGGCTCAGGCCATATGGTCGTCTTCTACTGATCAGAGCAGCAGTAGGATTCGGTAGCCCCCTGAGCGACTGAGCAGCCCTCTATAGGAAAACACTCATCACCTCCAAATCATGAGGAAGGGGCTGGAAAAGATGCCCTAAACATTGTCTGCTCCATTATTACCTAACCAGCTAGTCGTAGTTAGGGGTACCCTATACTGCGGTCGACATACAAACAAAGTAAAAACAGGTAAAGCTAAAAGAGCAAACCATATTACCTTGACAATCGGAACTTGGAATGTACGAACACTACTTGATAGAGACGGCGCGTCGGGCCCAGAGAGACGAACAGCACATATTGGGAGAGAGCTGGGCGGGTACAACATCGACATTGCAGCCTTTAGCGAGACACGACTTGCAGAAGAAGGCCAAATCTACGAAGTAGGTGCCGGCTACACATTTTTCTGGAGTGGAAGGGAAAGCGAGGAAAGACGCCAATCCGGTGTGGGATTTTCCATTAAATCGGCCCTGGTTGGCAAGCTAGCTGAATTTCCGAAGGCTATAAATGACAGGCTTATGACCATCAAGTTACCCCTGCTGAAAAGAAAGAAGCATGCAACCATCGTGAGTGTCTGCGCACCAACCATGACCAATGAAGATGACGTCAAAAACAGGTTATATGCGCAACATATGAGAAATTACAAAATACCAGCCATGGTAAACAACCTGTGGTGATATTGACAGATGCAAAATCAGTAATAGAGGCAATCCTGTCTGGGAAATTACCAGTTCTAAGGACACTACTTTCTGAATTTAGCAGTCAGCATAAGGTCACCATACAGTGGATACCATCCCACTGTGGAGTACCTGGAAACGACAGAGCTGATTGATTGGCTAAGGAAGGAGCAAACGAAGAACAGCCTGATGTGCCCATTACATTCCACCAAAAGAAAAGAATGATCAAATCAGTCAAAAGGCCACCCAACCCTGCTCAAGACGACTACCACGTTATGGACAGACCAGAACAGGTCATTATTCTGCGCCTCAGAACAGGACACAATAGATTACGCAACCACATGTATACAAAATTCAAGATTGGTGACTCAGCCATGTGCACATGTGATTTGGCGTCGCAGACAGCAGAGCACATACTCCAGGACTGTCAAAACTACAACATATCCAGGCAAACTTTCTGGCCTAGAGAGACGACAGTGGAAGATAAACTCTATGGACTGCTGAGTGAACTAAAAAAGACTTAGATTCATACAAGAGACAACATTGCAGTTATAGACATATTTCAAGCGAACGAAAGAAGAAGAAGAAGAAATGACCCGAAGTCAACATAAAAGAAGATGCTTTCAATAAGATTCGGAGAGTAGTGTTGCAGAAACTTCGGCACATGCGGGACTCAGCAACAAAGCTGATGAAATTCAAGGCTTTGCTGACAGACATGATATGAAAAACGTCTACGACTCACTGAAAGCGGTCTATGGTCTTACACCACCAGGCATAGTTCCCCTCCTCAGTCCAGATGGGAGAACATTGGTCACCGATAATAAAGAAATCCGTCAACGCTGTGCAGAGCATTTCAGGAAAATCTTAAATGCAACTTCCTTCTTCGATGATGAAACCATCAGCTGCCTTCCTCAAGTTCCCACTAATGAGACACTTGATGACCTGCCAACCATAGTGGAAGTCAACAAATCCATCCAGCAACTTTCCAGCGACAAGACGCCTGGTTCTGACTCCATCCCAGCAGAGATATACAAGGCAGGTGGGCCGATCCTAATATAGCAGCAATCTTTACAAACATGGGTGAACAAGACCATGCCACAAGACGTCAAGGACGTGTCACTAGTCCACCTTTACAAACGTAAAGGAAACCGCCAATCCTGTGACAACCACCGAGAATCTCCTTGCTCTCAATTGCAGGGAAGATACTCACCAGAATTTGTCTCAATCGCTTCACGGCCCATCTCGATCAAGGTCTTCTAACTGAGAGTCAATGTGGCTTCAGAAAAGAAAGAGGAACTGTTGACATGATTTTCGCTGCAAGGCAGCTGCAAGAAACATGTCAGGAACGGAACTCCGAAATGTTCTCCACTTGCATTGACCTTACCAAGGCTTTTAATACAGTCAGCAGAGAAGGACTGTGGAAGATTATGGCGAAATATGGCCGTCAACGAAAGTTTATCCAAATAGTGCGGCTATTTCATGATGGTATGCAGGCAAGAGTACAGGAAAATGGCGAACTGTCTGAGTCTTTCCCTGTCACCAATGGAGTGAAGCAAGGATGTGTCCTGGCACCAACACTGTTCAGCTTCATGTTTTCAGCTATGCTGACGAATGCCTTCGAGAACAATGACATTGAAATAGACATCAACTACCACATAGATGGAAAGGCTGAAAGCTAACACCAAAACTAGCAGCGACACCGTCAGAGAGCTGCTGTTTTCTGATGATTGCGCTCTATATGCCAACTCAGGGGCAGACATGCAACACAATGGTTCAGCTTTCTCATATGCCTGTGCCAACTTTGGGCTCAATATCAACTTGGAGAAGACTGTAGTTATGTACCAGCCAGCTCCAGGGAATTATCACATTGTGCCGAATATCAAGTTGTATGGTCATAGACTAAGTGTTGTGGACAAGTTCACCTATCACAATGGTTCAGCTTTCTCATATGCCTGTGCCAACTTTGGGCTCAATATCAACTTGGAGAAGTCTGTAGTTATGTACCAGCCAGCTCCAGGGAATAATCACACCATGCCGAATATCAAGTTGTATGGTCATAGACTAAGTGTTGTGGACAAATTCACCTATCTTAGCAGCACTGTGTCACAAGCTGCCACAATTGATGACGAAGTGAGTGCAAGAATCTCCAAGGCCAGCGCAGCCTTTGGCAGACTATACAAGAATGTATGGGACAGAAATGACATAAGCCTGCAAAGAAAGCTGAAAGTCTATAAAGCAGTTGTATTATCCACACTGCTATATGCGTGTGTAACCTGGACTGTTATCAGCGACACGCTAGGAAATTAAACCACTTCCACACAATATGCCTTAGGAAGCTATGGAAGATTAAATGGCAAGATAAGATCCCAGACACTGAAGATCTAGAAGAGCATCCATGCCCAGTATCCACACTCTACTAATGAAGAATCAGAATCGCTGGGCTTGTCACTTAACTCGCATGCCAGATCACAGGCTCCCTAAACGAATTTTTTACGGCGAGCTGCGTTGTGGTAAACGCTCCCAAAGTGGCCAGAGGAAACGCTTTAGAGACACTCTGGACATCTCACTGAAAGCTTTTGGAATTCATCCTGACACCTGGGAGACTGTTGCCAAAGACTGAGATTCGGGCGTACATCATTACGCAAGGGCGCATCACTTGTGAAGCAACCAGGACTGCAAGAGCTGTGAAAAAAGAGGCTGGACAGAAAAACTACTACAGGAGATCCTCCGGAACGTCAAGCATTCTTTGCCCACATTGTCAAAGAACATTTCGAGCCAAAATAGGCCTTATCAACCATCTTAGAACTTACGGCTCCATACTTTCAACCTTCACTGGATGAAATGAATAGCGGACAAGGTGATCGGATGTGCTTTCAATACCCGTCTCGGGAGTCAAACCGTGACTGAAGTTCATAAGTCACCAAAGGCAGTGCTAGCTGTTGGAATTCGAGTATGGTGAGCTCCAGTTGAAGGTAGGAGTAGTATATTGGATTTGCATGATACACTAGGCGGCTGGCCTTGTTCCCAACACTTTCACTGGTCTGTGGAGATGATTTCTGATTAAAGAGCGGGAGTGCATGGAGAGAGAAAATGACTGAAGTCGGCATCAATCCCACACTCATTACCGTGGTCTAACGATCATTTTCATTGTAGAGGGGGCAAAGCTGTCATGTAGTAAATGACAGTGAGGCAGGCAATTGATGAGTTAGCGCATCAAAGAAGAAGATAACGGGTGTCACAAATGGTGAACATTGTGACACCAACATTGAACGCAATTTAGACGTCATGATACGACGTCACCTAAGGCCATAACGGCTGAAGATTAGTTTGTGTGCCAGCGGACAAGGTGATCGGATGTGCTTTCAATACCAGTCTCGGGAGTCAAACCGTGACTGAAGTTCATAAGTCACCAAAGGCAGTGCTAGCTGTTGGAATTCGAGTATGGTGAGCTCCAGTTGAAGGTAGGAGTAGTATATTGGATTTGCATGATACACTAGGCGGCTGGCCTTGTTCCCAACACTTTCACTGGTCTGTGGAGATGATTTCTGATTAAAGAGCGGGAGTGCATGGAGAGAGAAAATGACTGAAGTCGGCATCAATCCCACACTCATTACCGTAGTCTACGATCAGCTGTAAGAAATACATTGCAGTTCACTCCATCAGTGTATGCGTTGAGTCGTTGTTGTGGAATTCAGATGGTTACCCTGTCCTGTGTCAGAATGCCTCAATATATGCTGTCATGTACCCCTGATGCCCAGAGCCACATAGAGCTTGAGGTGAGCTCGCTACATTATAGAGCCTGAACTCGTATCATTGTAGAGGAAGCAACCTCACCTCTTGACAATCATCACTCTTGATGGACAAACAACATGACGGTAATATACCATACTATTCGAAACGTTTCATAACCCTAACGAGACTCAGTTTGATCGACATGCAAACTACGAAAATATACATTATACCCACATTATTAATAACTGTAAACATTACGAAATCGGAAATTACTGTTACTAACAGAAACTACTACTACTACTACTACTACTACTACTACTACTACTACTACTACTACTACTACTACTACTACTACTACTACTACTACTACTACTACTACTACTACTACTACTACTACTACTACTAATACTATCACTACTACAACTACTACCATTTTTACTACTACAACTAATACTGCTGCTGCTGCTGCTGCTGCTGCTGCTGCTGCTGCTACTACTACTACTTATCACTATCATCTTCATAATCAACATCATACTCCAGGTCAATTTAAAAATCCGCATCGATGTTAATTCGAACCCGTGACTACGGACCGACAAGCAAGCGTCTAGCCACTGCCCTACCGGGCTCCCAACTCTCAGCGTCTAGCCACTACCCTACCGTGGCTCACAACTCTAAGCGTCTAGCCACTACCCGATCATGGCTCACAACTCTAAACGTCTAGCCACTACCCGATCATGGCTCAGAACTCTAAGCGTCTGGCCACTCTATCCTACCTTGGCTCATAACTCTAAGCGTCTAGCGACTACCCGATCATAGCTCAGAACTCTAAGCCTCTGGCCACTCTATCCTACCATGGCTCACAACTCTAAGCGTCGAGCCACTACCCTACCATGGCTCACAACTCTAAGCGTCTAGCCACTATCCGACCATGGCTCACAACTCTAAGCGTCTAGCCATTACCCGATGATGGCTCAGAACTCTAAGCGTCTGGCCACTCTCCCTACCATGGCTCACAACTCTAAGCGTCTAGCCACTACCCGACCATGGCTCACAACTCTAAGCGTCTAGCCACTACCCGATCATGGCTCATAACGCTAAGCGCCTGGCCACTCTATCCTACCATGGCTCACAACTCTAAGCGTCTAGCCACTATCCGATCATGGGTCACAACTCTAAGCGTCTAGCCACTACCCGATCATGGCTAAGAACTCAAAGCATCTGGCCACTCTATCCTACCATGGCTCACAACTCTAAGCGTGTAGCCACTACCCGACCATGGCTCACAACTCTAAGCGTGTAGCCACTTCCCTACAGTGGCTTCCAACTGTAAATGGGACTTAGTCAACTTGGGTCGACGTTTTAGCGACTTCAAATGATGCACGGCGTATTAAGTCTCTATCAGTTCAAATTGCCTCTTCCACTGTTTCCCCTTTGTTACTGCTTCCTGTAACGGCTTTGTTTAATCTATGGCTTAATTCTAACTGGCAATTGAGAGAAGCATGGCCTAGATGTCTACATGCTTCTATATGATTCAGCCCTGACAGGATATCGTTAGTTAAGCATTTGTATGCTGTTATAGGACGCACAGAAGCACGTTCGCAATATTATGTTTCTAGTTAGGTTCAGACAAGCCGACGCCTGCTGAACAAGGATGGCCACGCACATGCCTGCGGCTACCAACAACTTAATTATTATTTCAGAGTTTAATTCAACGATCGTGACATTAACAGTTTGTTAACTAGGTAAACCAGACCCCTAGCTGGACTCGGTCACATCAGAACACCTTCGAGAATCTGAATTATACACTGAATATACACTTACTGTACACTTATACACAATATGTACACTTAATGACGACACGAGCCATCTGAATACATGATCACGGATCTTAAAAATTAGGTCATGTTATCATGTTACAGTGAACAACGTGCGTGAGATAAAAGGTGGGGGGGGGGGGGGGGGGAGAAGGTGATTAAAGGGGGCTTATCGACTTCATTCCACCGGGTTCTATCCCATGTGGCTCGGTCTTGTTTTCCGCAGAGCGGTCCGTCTAAAGCGTCGCACAGAGCAAGAACTACTTAGCTCCAGCGAGGGCTCCCAGCTGTCTCCGAAAACAATTTCACTCGTGAAATGACAGAACCCAGAAACGAACCAACGACCTTTGTAGCAGGAGCTAGGCGGCTTGACCACTTCACCAGGGTCTATAACTGCAAGGATGATGACAGAGAGATATATTGAAAAAGGGAGGGGGGGGGATGGTGCACAGGACAAGCCAATAGATTATACCAGTTAAGCTGTCTCAACTCACCGCTATAATATGCGATGCGTGCGATTGAGGACTTAACTGGCATAACAATTCTTTCCTGCGTTGAAACAAAGTTACATTCAGCCTGCTCCGTGTCGAAAGGGTTGCAGACACAGTTCGTATTCCCGCATACCGCGTTCGAAATACAGCTGCGGGAGATTTTGCAGCAGACCGCCTTGCGTTGGTTTTTATGCACAGATATGATTGCCGGTTATTCAGAAAGCAATTGCAAACTGCTGAAAGTAAACTTAGCAAGAAATCACAAACAGCAAAAAATGCTGGGGTTGACTGTGACGTCCTGTAAAGGATGTGCAAGGAATTTTAACCCGCGTTTCAGAAGTAATGTGTTATTGATGATGATGATGATGATGATGATGATGATGATGATGATGATGATGATGATGATGATGCAGTTGACAATATTAACGATGGCGCCTCTAATCAAAGTGTGAAGACGTAATGGACGATGTGGCAGACTTACCAGAAGTAAGGTGAGTCTGATACCTTCAGAAGACCAGGCCATCGATTCTTACTCGTGGAAAGCAATCATCAACACTTGTCAGGTTCTGGAGATGGAGGCCTCACGTTAGTAACTGACATGATGATTTACTGAGTGGGTACATTAGTTAATCGTTTAGTTAATTAACTGGCTGGACAGTATGTCTGTGAATTTGTCAGTCAATTAGCCAGACAGTTAGTTCGTTAGTTAGGCAAGCAGTCAGTCTCAATAATTTAGTCAGACGATCACTTAATCAGTCAGTTATTTAGTCGCCAACATAAAATTAGTTTGCTAGTAAGATGGGTTCAGGATGGAACAGATATCTCCAGATGGGTGTATCGGGCGCGGGACAACTTGCTTATGACCGAGAAGTTTCCCACAAGGTTGTTAAGGGAGCGAGGTTCTGCAAAGAATATGTCAATGAATGAATGAATGAATGAATTAATTAATTAATTAATTAATTAATTAATTAATGAGTAAGATAGCTGGTTAGTTAAGCTAGATAATTTGTTAGCTTGTTATTTGGTTGGTTATTTAGTTATTTAATTATTTAATTAGTTATTTAGTTAGTTATTTAGTTAGTTAATTAGTAAGTTATTTAGCTAGCTAGTCAGTTACACAGCTTGCTGTTTGATTAGTTAATTGGTTAGTTATTTGCTAATTGTGTTCCCTCAAGATGCTGCTCGGAACCTCTATCAATTTTTTTCTGGCGCTCGCTCGCTTTGAACTCAAGCGTAGTTCATACACGCTAGTAGCCACTCGACTGAATTTTGCGTGTGCATTCGCTTTCCCTATTACCAGTATCCATCACCATCTGGCGAACCCACTCCTACTTCAGAGGTACTTGTAATTTACGCTCCCGAGTCAAGGACGAGAAGTCAACATTTCAGTCTAACTGAACCCGTTACCTCGGCATCAGCATGCCGGATGTTTAAGAACGCGCTCTCTTTATCCACTCGGCCACGCTGACCTCTAATGAAGTTGGAGAAACCCTGACCTAAGTTGTTACAATGGCTTCATTATAGAAGTATACTAGAGTTCATATTAGAATTCACGCCAGCACCCAATACACCACGTTGCCAGGAGTGCATGTTGCTGCCAGAAAGGAAATAAAAATAAAGCCTAAAGTTGATAATGTCAATGAAATGACGGCTTTTTCCTTCATTCAGTTTAGCTGTGAAACAATAATGTAGAGACTACTTATACCAACTGAAGCTAATCTCTAGGTCGGGCGAATGAAATGTTTACTGCGGAAGAAAAACATTAAACTGGAAAGACAGACAGTTCGACTGGAACGAATTGACATGTTTACAACTCGAGCTGTGAATATCCCTGGCCAAAGGTCACATTGTACCTCAATGAAAGATTCCGTTGTTCCGGCTGTGAGCTGCCAGGATGTACGTTCGTTACCTTCGTGTCTAACCCCGACAATTTCTGATCTTGCCTATCGTAGGATGAATGCATGGCTTTCCCTCCTGCACTAAATAGCAAAAGTGACTAAGACATCATAATATATGTGGCATTTGTGTACGTACCCCTAATTTCCTTGTACAGTAAATAATATACATAATATATTTCCTCACACATTAGGTTAGTAGCCTGACTGTCACTATCTTTTCTCACCCAGATAGAGTGATGGAGCCTACGCTTTTTTATTTATTCAGTACTGAATTAGTATCACTTTAAGGTTAGTCCGGAGTTGGCATGTCTAGGGAACTAATCACATGGCAAGAACGCCGTTCGTGGTAGTGTCGTTACTAACTTTTCAGTCTAGCTAGTGTTGAAAGGTTACATTTCTGTTGTTCTAAAACTTACTGCAGTCAATAGTAAAGGGTGTTTGTAAAGTCTCACTACACTTTGTATGTAGAAAAGATCTGAAAAATTAAGTACATGATGTCATGAAAAAATGTGCTAAAAATTCATTAAACTAGTTTCAATAGTTACTACTACGGTGTAACGCTGTTTGGGGAAGCTGGAAATACCAATGAAGTATTCATTATAACCTACCTATTCAATACATTTCTAACCGTAAATCGACGAGAAGATTGTTTATCAGAAAATGTTGCTATAAATCTTTGAACAACCATCCTTGTGTATCGACCTTCATTTGGACATACTTCAACCCAAAAATTATTTCTTCCGTTAATAACACCATTCTGTTTGGAGTGCAAAGAATTAATCCAGCAGACGACAGCCATTCGCTGCATACTAATTCACGATGTACTGTGGATCACATTTTTGATGATGCCATGTACTTTATTAAAACAATTTTTATACATACAAAGTGTAGTGAGACTTTAAAACACACCGTATTAAGCTTGGTTTTGTACTAACAAGTGTAAAAATAGTATATTATCTCATTTTATTTGTGTGTGTGTGTGTGTGTGTGTGTGTGTGTGTGTGTGTGTGTGTGTGTGAGTGCGTGCGTGCGTGCGTGAGCCCTCACGTGTGTGTATTACATTTACAATTACCCTTATCTCAGACACTGACATAAAACATTGTGAAATACACGTCTCACATTATCTTTAATATGTTTTACCTCGTTCTGTAAATGAGTATTCATTTAATGTTTCACTTCTTCTTCGTTGTCCTCCACTTCTTCTTCCCTCCTCCTCCTTATTGTCTCCTTCCTCCTCCTACTAGTCCTCGCCCTTCTTCTCTTCTTCTTCTTCTTCTTCTTCTTCTTCTTCTTCTTCTTCTTCTTCTTCTTCTTCTTCTTCTTCTTCCTCCTCCTCCTCCTCCTCCTTCTCCTCCTCCTCCTCCTTCTTCGTCAGCCGCCCTTTACTGGGCACAGATCATAACAACTTGGTACTCTCTGCCATCTAATGATTTTCACTGTGCTTCTATTATTAATTGTTGTCCAGGTCTTTGAACTGTCACCTTTCTCCGTCTGTTGATCTTATCCAATACGTTCCTACATTACTTACGTTTCTCGTATTTGTCGCGTGTGTTGTTATGTCTCATAAATTGAATTTATAGTTTCTTCATGAGAATTGAATGATTAATCTAATGCCAGATATAGCTGTTTATTTTATAAAATGTTCACACCCCCTCCCCCACCCAATCGTAAATAATATTTATAACGATATTCTTTTGAAGTGAACAATTGATGATATCATGGAACATTTTCATTTCTCCATTGAACAGTGATATATATCTATCATTTCATCCATCCATCCATCCATCCATCCATCCATCCATCCATCCATCCATCCACCCACCCACCCACCCCACCCGCCCGCCCGCCCGCCCGCCCGTCCGTCCGTCCGTCCGCCCGCTCACCCGCCTGTCTGTATGTTTGTCTGTACAGTACAAAAAATATACAATGAAAATATTTTAATCATAAATATATTGAAACCCCTATACAAAAGTGTGCTAATAAAAAAAATAGTATCAAGCGAATTGTGAAACTTACAGTGGATAGAAAGACACATAAAAAAGCCAATAACATGTCTTATCTAGGACAATCACTAACTGACATATGCAGTAAAGAGACACAAATAACAAAGAAATAGGCTTGACCAAAGTAACTTGGTACAATATGAAACAGCTTAACAGGGAGTTTAAAGCCGCGAGGTTCGACTTCATTGCATCGAGTTTTATTCCATGTCTCGGTGTCTTCTAACAAGGCGGCCTACGAATATGTGGCACGGAGCATGAACTCCGCAGCTCCAGTAACGACAGCCAGGAGTCACCGTGACAGCTGCACTCGTGACCTGAATAATGAAGTCCAGAATCGAACCCACGATCTACGGGGCGTGAGGCATACAGCTTATGCTATCTATATCTAATCAGCTCAGTTGTGAATCCAAAATATTATTGATCAAGTATATTAGTTAGTTAGTTATTCGCAGTTCCAACTTCACAGCAACGGGTCGTCCCCATTATGCTCCGTTCCTGTGCCAGTGAATATCACACAAAATGCTCCCCACTGCCCAATGTGAAAAGTGGAAAAGACAGGAGTCTCGACAAACAACAGCCAGCACAGATACACTGTGCATAATGCCGCCGCCAGAATGTCAACACAATAGTCCCCCACAAAACACCCAGTTCATTTCTGATGGCAGTCATTTTCCCATCTAGATGTTCACCCACACAGTCCACGAAATACAGTTCATCGTCGATGGCAGTGGCAGTCAACCAGAAGCCCAGCAGCCACGCATTTCTGCTTAAGGCAAAAACTGGTCAACTCTGGGACATAGCCATCTGCCATCGCTCCGAACATGCAGTCACGTTCCATATTTCACATTGGGCAGTGGGGAGCGTTTTATGTGATATTCACTGGCACAGGAATGGAGCATAATGGGGACGACCCCGTTGCTGTGAAGTTGGAACCGTGACTAACTAACTAACTAACTAACTATATATATATATATATATATATATATATATATATATATATATATATATATATATATATATATATATATATATATATATATATATATATACACACACATATATATATATAGGCATAGCACATATGTCATTTATGCTGCGTTGTGAGTCTTCTGATACCGTGTGGACGTGTGAATCAATCTGCCAAAATCGAGAAGTTTACGGTAAGCTTTATTAGAACACGATCACAAGCAACAAATTGGACGCTACATCTATAGCCTTCGTCAGCACACAGGCAACACCCCCCCCCCCCACGCGCACACACACACACACACACACACACACACACACACACACACACACTCACACACTGATACAACTACTTGTAACATGCTAAATGTAAATATACAAATAAAAGTTACTCATCTGAAATTGTGGAATTGTGGTACTTACAAGAATGTCGAGAACATGGGCAGATCAGACAACAAACAATGAACTACTGACAGCTGCCGGCGTTACAGGGTCATTCATCAAAACCATAAGGAAACGACCAATGGAATCGTAGGCATCTACAGGACACACCAACATAAATAATAAAGCAGAAAAATTAGCCTGATGCGATAAAATACTAGGCAAGAGAGACAGAGGAAGACAGAGAAAATTACTACTGAATACTCGGAATTGATTCTCCCCTCCCCCCTTTCCGCGTTTTCTGTAACTAGGGCAGACAATAAACATTCAACAGACGTTAAACCTCTTAATGCTTGCCGCTTCCGCCTCTAGATGCCGCGGGGAACGTTAGAAGGTCCCAAGGGCCAAATAATGGCCGCGAACACACAAGATGAGAGAAATAGCTCCGCTGGCATACGCAATGGGGATTGGAATGATTAGCCAAGACGAGTTGGGGATGCTGTAAACCAAAACCAAACAATCGCATCCAGGAGCCATTTGTGCCATTTTGTGGTGAGTGCGGCGGGAAGCAGATACGCAGATACCAGGCGTGTTCTGGGAGATTCCTGAACATTCTACTGAGTTCCTAGATGCCGTTGCCTGGAACATCCGTGATCATTGTTACGTGTTTTGATGAAAGACAGGAAGTTGTTAGAAGACGATGGGGGAAACAAGAAGAGACTGTGAAGGAGGTGTTGAGAGGAGTTGGGCACAGGTGTGTGTGTGAGTGTGTGTGTGTGTGTGTGTGTGTGTGTGTGTGTGTGTGTGTGTGTGTGTGTGTGTGTTGTGTGTGTGTAGGTGAGTGAGAAATATGAAAATATAAATCTGTCTGATACCTCAGTTCTATACGTCACGTGTACCACAAGACGCGTCACGTGACTTTCGATATGCCCGACGTTACAGTTCTATGACGTTCAAAACGTCAGATCTACTTCAAGTCAAGACATGTGAATGTGGATCCGTTGGTCGTCTTAGTATAATGGAGTTTAAAACGTCAGATCTGTTTCAAAACAAGGCACGTGGCTATGAATCTGCCGTCTCATTTCACAACGTCAAATATACCTCAAGCCGAGACATTAGACTATGCAAGAGGTCCTGAATTCGACAACTTACAACATTTTTATTGTTACCCCCCTCCCCCTCCCCCCCCCCCCCCCCCCAAAAAAAAAAAAAACACCAAAAAAAAATATATATTTAAAACTGTATTTTCACTTCTTTTGTTTTGTCCTTTGCTTACGTGGGAGTAAATTTTTATGAGCAAATATTTTTGTTATTGTTGTAGCTGTTACTTTTATAGGAGGAACAAGAATGTGTTTTTCCGCACAAGCGCCCCCCCCCCCCCCCCCCACCCCCCACCCCCTTTTCCTCAGATCGAGAAGTACTGCGTAGAACTCCAGTTGTAGATGATTATTTGTGTTCACAAAATGAAGAATTTGAGGCGGTAAGTAGTGGATCTTTTAATCACGCCTTTGTTAGAAATCCTTCGGAAGTTGGAAATCATAAAGAGTAGGCGGAATATGGCGCTGCCGTGTCAAAAATGTTGAAACTAGAAAACCAACTACCAAACTACAACAATATACGCATATATCGCATGTGATTCTGGTATCACATATCAGTATTCTCGCGAGTGTTCACGGTGTTAGTGCACGGGGCTAAGCTTCTTCTATTGTGATCTAAATAAGGCGGTGATAGGCGTGCTGACAACATCTTATTTGCGGGAAAGATAGAGCTTAGGGTCCGATGAATCAATAATTTTCTGTAAAACAATGAGTACACATCTAACAAACCTATGTAGAAGCTTATACAACAACAGTGAATGCATAGTGAGAGCAACTGGATGACACTCAGAACCCTTCACCATAAGATCCGGAGTACGACAAGGTAGTGTCCTGTCGCCTCTCTTGTTTATAACATATATAGACAACATATGTAAAGAAATCAGCCAAACAGAGACCGCAAGAACACCGCATGACGAGACCACAGAATAAGAACCATCTGCAAATCTAACCATTAGAGAACCCCTGTTTGCGGACGACAAGGCACTAATAGCAAAATCAGAAGCTAATTACAAGACCATATGAATAGTCTAAAAGAAATGTGTAGGGAACATAACATGAGGATTAGCACAAGTAAAACAGAGGTAATGACTATAACTAAAGAAGAAAAAGCAACAACGATTCACTTAAACGAACATCCTCTGAAACAAGTAAAGAGTTTCAAGTACCAGATTGGCACCGTACAGTCTTGACAGACCAAAGTATGTGAGTTGGAATGTGGCCAAAATTCCATCACAATTCCTGGGCAGAGCTTCAGAGAAACATGTGGTGCCCAAATGACATGTTCCCTCTCTCGGCCTTGCCTTGTGTTGTCCAGAGGAATGGGTAACCAATACGTCTGGAACAAGGTAGGCTGTAGACGCTGGCGGCTCAGCGTCAAATCTCCGAGACTTCGCCTCCACGAGCAGTTGGCGAGTGGTGGCCAGACCTTGGCACCCAAGGGACCCGACTTAGAGGCGTTCAGCCAAGTCCCACAGATGAGGACCTCGTACGCGCCCTAGGGAGTATAATATCGTCAACTGGCAAATTAGAAGACGAGATTGAAAATAGATGCAATAAGGCAAACCAACTCATTGGACAAATGGCACCAATACTAAAGAACGAACATGTATCAATAACTACTAAGAATGCACTTTAAAACACAATCTTCCTACCAACTCTATGTTACCAATGCCAAACCTGGACAATGACAGAAAAGAGAAAACAAACATCACAGCAGCAGAAATGAGATTCCTAAGAAGAATACTCAATGTATCAAGAAGATATAAGATCAGAAATGAAGAAATCAGGACTAAAGTGCGGGTTATAGCTGCACTAGATTTTATTAGACGGCAGCAAGTCAAATAGTTTGGCCATGCAAGTAGGTTACCAACTAACAGTATACCACAACAAGCAATGATATACAGACCAGATGGAAGCAGAGGAAGAGGCCAACCACGTAAATGATGGACACAGGGAATAACAGAGTCCATGGGAGTATCAACAACAACCATAATGCCATAGGGCTGGTACCCGAAATTGACGTCAACGAAAGTAAGTAGAGAATCCTAGAAGCCGAAAGCTCAGAGAAACTAAGAGATGAGTTGTCAACAGAGAGAAACGTCATTCTGACGTCACCGAACAACAAACAGAGACTTTCTTGGAGTTTGGAATGGCAGGTTGTGCTGAAACTATCAAGACATGCGAACTGGCGAACTAATAAGTTTACATGGGCAAAGTGGCTGGAATATGAGTTGAAGATATGATAACACACTCATATGAGATGATGCTGATAATGAATGAACTGACTGCTGAGGAATTTTGATGGAATTCAGAAGCGGCGAGAAATAGACTTAGAGGAGAGAGAGAAGGTCGTCCACGGACATGTAA
Source organism: Cepaea nemoralis (assembly GCA_014155875.1). Classification (NCBI taxonomy): domain Eukaryota; kingdom Metazoa; phylum Mollusca; class Gastropoda; order Stylommatophora; family Helicidae; genus Cepaea; species Cepaea nemoralis. Next base: position 188,922 of record JACEFZ010028237.1, read on the forward strand.
TGTAAGTCTGAACCAAATCAATTTACAACGATATTGTTAGAGAACATTAATATTACATACATTCCATGATATAGTTACCGCCCGCCTTGTCAGCACAGGCACGGTAAATATGGAAGTATTTATTTGTTACTAAGCAAATCCGATGAGCTGTGAGGACAATAAACAGCGTTTGATGTTCAGTTACTCATGTCTGTGACTCGATCTTATTTCTTCTTTGGGTTTCAAAAAAAAAAAAAAAAAAAACCAAAGGCGCTGTTGCAGTTTTGTTGAAGAGCGAGCCTAATTATATTAATTCCTGTTAAAAGTTCAAGAGTTATTGACAGCAGCGTCTTGGCAAATAACAACAAAACTTTATTTTCTAAGGGTTAAGAATTGGGCACGCAGGCCCGTCTTACATTCTGCCCTTCTATCACTCTCTTTCATACATTATATCATTCACCCATCATTCAAGGCTAACTGAAAACGGCAACAATATAAAAGATATGCATTATAAAGGCATGGGAAAAATGAAAAATCAACACTACACGTCTCAGTAATAGTAATGACTGGTGTGGCGGCACTTGTTATTAGCTATGATGAATATACTGGCCTACCAAAAGGGGACTGGCTGTTACACTAGGGTTTTATTATTATTATTATTATTATTATTATTATTATTATTATTATTATTATTATTATTATTATTATTATTATTATTATTTCTATTATTAAGGGGGAAGGTAATCCGTACTGAGATAGTATTCTAATAATTTGTGATTATATGTATAGGGATTGATGATGTCTTTGATGTCTTGTGGAAGATTGTTCCACAGCTGAGTGGCAGTGTACGTTAAGCTTGTTTTGTATAAGTCTATCCTACGCTTCGGAATGTGTAATATATTTAATCGTTTACTGTGTCTAGCATGGCCCGTTTCTAGAGTGAGTAACGTCGCTTGGTGCTTGAATTGGAACAACAATCCCAGATTGTAGAGCAGTAGCCAAAATGTGTCTGTATGTGAGAAGTATAGAATATTTTCCTTGTGTCCTCATCAAGGAAATTTTTAATTTTGGCGAGTTGGTAGACTTTCTTAGCTGTTTGTTTAGTAAGCGCTCGGGGATTAAAGGTTAGGTTTCTATCAGTGATGAAGCCTAATGTTTTGTGCTCAATTACACTTTCTACTGGCATGTTGTCGATGTGAAATTGAAGTGATCTGTGTGAATTCAGAGTTTGAAGTCTTTGTCTGGTTGTTAATAACATAGATTTTGTTTTAGTGATGTTAATTTGCATACGGTTTACATAGCTCCACCTAACTACATTATTTAATTCTTGTTGCAAAGTCGCCTCCAGCAAATTACTGCTTTCAGCGTTTGTATACACTGTACAGTCTGCAAATAGATCACAGGACGACGAAAGATGCAAAGGTAGATCGTTACTATAAATGGCAAATAATAGAGGGCCAAGAATAGAGCCTTGCGGTACTCCAGTATTAAAGGTAGTGGTTTGGGACAGAGATTTATTGTATGATAATACTTGCTTTCTGTTTGACAGAAAAGATGTTATTAGCGTCACCACATTAGGACCAATGTTCATTGTCTCTAGTTTTTAAAAATTAAAATGACATGGTCTATCATATCAAATGCTTTTTTTAAAAATCGATAAACACAGCTCCACATAGATTGTTGTTATTTATATTATGGTGCCAATTTTCTATCATGTTTGTTAGGGCCGTATGGCAAGAATATTTTGGTCGAAATCCTGATTGACTGTCAACTATGAGCTTGTTGCGATCTAAATACTGTAATGTTACTTTATGGATGTGTTTTTCTAGTGGTTTAGATAGTGATGATAGTAAAGAAATGGGTCTATAATTGTTCGGGAGACCATTGTCCAATGAATCATATTTAAGAAGAGGATACACTTTAGCGACTTTGAGAGCTGATGGAAAGTGACCTTTGGTGAGACACTGATTATAGACATAGGTTAGTGATATACAGACGACTGGCGCAGCACCGCGGAGAATCCGGTTGCTGATTCCATCTAACCCATATGAGGTTGTGGTTTTTTAGGTTACTGAGGTAAGTGAATACTTCAGTGACTGTCATTAGCGGTATGTTGGAAAGAATAACCCGGGAGCATCTATTCTCGCAAAATGATGACAGTAAAGATAGGTTGCAAGGATAATCTGGTATTGAAGCCTTCAACTGATCTATGTCAGTTTGAAAAAAAATTACCGAATTGGTCGCATGAAATAGGATTTGATGGTAATGAATTTGAGAAGTTATACTTGTTTGTCAAGGTGTTAATTGCCTTCCATATATCCTTACTATTTGTCTTATCCATTACTAAGTTCTTAAAGTAATTTTTCTTTTATCTTCGTATGGTATATTGAACTTTATTTCTAAGAGTACGGTATGTGCTGAGATCTCGCTTTTTTATGTGCTTTATCTCTGTCTCTCATAATTTCAAGTATTTCCTGGGTGATCCAAGGTGGTTTGATGTGATGTATTACTCGAAATTCCTTTATTGGCAAATGTCAATCAAACACACCAATAAAGGTTTTCATCCAGGAATCCAGAGCATCATCTGTGTCTGGATGTTGATAAACATTGTCTAGAGGTGAACTGAGCAAGTCTTGTAACAATGCGTTTTGGTTGAAATTTTTGTAGCTTCTATATTTTACAGTTATGTGTTTTTGTTTAGGAGTTTTAATTCATTTTTAGACCACGTGCAGCATAGTGGGTAGTGATCGCTCATTGCACAGTTGGGTACGGTGCATTCTATGATGTTGTCCGAGCAAGTTACATAAATGTGATCTATAAGTGTTGACGATGATTTTGTTACTCTAGCATCTTGTTTTACTGTTTTTTGGAAGTTGTATGATGCAATTATATTTCCCCAATTTATGTGGGATTTGTTGGTGTCAATGTTAAAGTCTCCGAGTAGTATGATTTCCTTCCCGGAAGTGAAAACCACATCCATCATGGTAGTGAAGTTTTCGTACCAGACGTGTCCAGCACTGGGATTACGATAGAGGTAGCCAATTATCAGAGGTGTGAGGTTTTGAAATTTTAGCTCTAACCAAATACATTCTATTTCGAAAGTTTCAAAGTCTAGCCTACGTTGAACATTTAGTAAATTTGAAACATAGGTTACTATGCCTGTCTCTTGTTTCCTACAGAAATCTTTTCTAAAAACGTTGTACCCTTTAATAGAGATGTACTCATCTTAAATATTTTCATTTAGTCTACTTTCACTAAGGCCGAATAAATGAAACTTTTGATTAAGAATAGAAGATAACTCTGGTAGCTTGTGAAATAAGTTGCAAATGTTTAAGTGTCCAAGTCGTATTCCTGACTTATTGAGCCAGTGTTGCCACTTCTCAGACATTTCACCCATGAAGTAAGTGTTAATTAGTCAAAATTAAGCAAAATACAAAATCATAAAAATTCACAATTACATTAAATTACAAAATATCAGCAATATAAATCGCTATGTAAATGACAATATTATAACGATATAACTAATGAGACCAAATAATATAGTGCAAACACAGAACAGAACGAATTAAGACGTATGAACATACAACAATTAATTAACTCAAACTACTTCGCAAGCTAGGTAACCAGCTGCTATCCAAAAGAATGAATAAATGACTGTACGAGTCAATGTTCCTGTTTAAAGTTGGGAATCCCGCACGAGAAATAACACGTTAAACAGTAATTAATTAAAGTTCAAGGATCGATACATGAAGCCCATTGTCACGGAAAATAAACTTGTTAGTTGCGATCGATGACAAACAAGACCCGACATTAGTCTGCAAAAACAACGGACCCTTTGATGTTGTACAGACTGAGAAAAATACGTCGTTAAAACTGTCTACACACGATCGGCATTTCTAACTGAGAAACAAGATACGTCGCGTCAAAATGTCTACCCCTGGTCGGCGAATCTTTATGATGTGGGTTGGTCGAGAAACGAATAACAACGCCAAACGTCTGCCAAGGCGGTAGTAGCCTTTGAAGTGCTAGACGGAAAGTCTGGACAGACGCGGGATGGATTCTGTGATGTGGGGAATTCTGTGGTTCACAGACAGACTGAACTATTGATGTACGGGACAAAGAATTTCCCCAAAGAAAGCAAATTTGACGGCGGATTGACTCCAGTTAGTCTAGAACAGGAGGAGGAAACCAGATTCTGGACGGAATCAGCGTCTAGACTTTTTGGTGACGTCACTCCAGCCCATATAAAAAGCGTTGCGGTAAACAAGTGGAGTTAGTCGATCAAGATTTCTGAAGTGGGAAAGATCGGTGCAGTTTTCCGAGTTGTGTTCAATGAAAGAAAACTAGGGGTGTCAAATTGTTGATATTTATCGTCGGACATAAATCCAGTCTGTGATTGCCTAAGTTTCGATTAGCAACCGAATAGGCATATGGTTAGGCTATTAATCATATCTAACTTAGAGTATGATTAGGAATAGAGTAGAGTACTGTGCGGTGATATAATGTATTATAGGTGCGGTGATAAAATGTATTATAGGTGTGGTGATATAATGTATTAATGATTAGTGATAGAATGTTCTATAAGTGCGGGTGCTAGAAAGTATCATAGGAGCGTCGGCACTGGGTATTCTATTGTGTGACTTCAACTAGCTTGTGTGATATATCATTTTACTCAGGGAGTTGAGGACAATGTAGTGGAGTAATAATTAAGAGATTAAGGATGGTTTGAAGGGAGGAGAGGAATGTGAAATGGTAGGATCTTCCATTTAGGGCATCTATGGGTTTCTACCCGTTCCTTTATTCTTTCCCGGTGTTGCCATGTCTCAGATCATATGATGAGTTATTTGGCCGTATGACCAGAGATCGGATCTCTGTTATAGATCTGAGTGCTGCTATTGGCCTACACTCACCTAATTCCGGCCAGGACTGAGTTGCCCTCACCATAGTATTCTCTATTCTACAGGTTCCATTTACAGGTCCACGTATGTGTGCTATGATTTTCAACAGTGAAGCTAACACATTTTAGAAGATGATGGCTCAGAATTTGAAGACAGAAGTTGCTGAGAGGCCGCTACATTGGGCTTATACCCAAGTTGGTTTGTGGGAACCTAGCTTCTGCTGAGCAGGACATGCTGATGAGATTTATGTTTAGCAAGTGATAGTTGTATCACTAAACAGTCAGAACATTGTCGATACTACTGATAACCAGGAACATTCATACAAAATTTATACTGATACCTAGAACATTCAGAGTGTGGTGTTAATATGGGAAATCTTTAAAAACCAGTGACACTAGAATCCATTAAGATTTCCTCAGTAACAGTGACAATAGGGTTAGAATTTTTCCTGATTAACAATCAGTTAAGTAACAGAGGAAATTCATAGTGGGAATCAGATTGAAGACTCTCATTAGACAGTGTTTGTCATGGGGTGTCCAAGCATCCCTAGTGGTTCAAGAGACAACGGAGGAAGTCTTCACGGGACCGGGAGAAGCATCACCTTGGTGGGGTTGCTTGTCTGGAATACGTGGGTGCTAGTGTGTTCTCAGCACATTGATGAGAATGACTATAACTCCTGAACACATTGATCTGAGGTCTATAAACACTTTAGAGTACACGTCCAACATTCTACACCTTATAACACACACCCACACTTCTCCTACATATACTCTTTGCTTTAATAAATTTCTTGTTTTTATTTGTTGAAGCTAGAGTTGTCAAGTATGTTATGTTGGGGAAGAATGAGAGGGGGCATGATCCAAGAGTGAGTAAGAGTGAGAAGAAGGTGTCTTCAGATTGAGGGAGTGTTGTGGACGGAGTCTGCTGGATATCTCCAGGATAGAGATATTGAATTAAAACAAATGTGGGTGTTGATTCCCCTCACTCCAGGGACGACACTAAAGTGGTAAAGAAGAACAAATAACTACTACGACATTCATTCTTTATACACACGACACCCATAAGCAGACACTCTCCCGCTGTTTATACTTCACATCGACACCGCAAGGTACAAGAGGAACATGATGAGATGAGATGAGATGAGACAATATTGCAAAACCATGTTACCCAAATGCTTCTATATGACGTACTTATCAATGAAACGATTCCATCTGGAGATTCTTACATGTCCAAAGGAAATTAATTAACTACTTTGAAGCTACACAAGCTACGAAATATGGCACACAGATGTCACGTGTAAATATCTTTTCAGTTTTGATTTTCTTTTAGAACAAAAGCTAAATTAACAAAATAAATATGTTCTTGCAAATACTAGTCTACAAGATTTAAAATGCATGTGTTGTTTAATATATCGCTCCGGAACTGTAACCCTTCCCTTTCAGTATGCCTGTTTGTCTGCCTGCCTATCTGTCTGTAGGTGTGTTTGACTGTCGGTCTGTCGGTCTGACTGAGTGAATGTATGTGTGTATGTGTGTCTGTCTGTTTGTCTGTCTGTCTGCATGCCTTTATCGACAGGCAGTTACGAGTAATTAGTAAATTAGGTATGTCTGTCTGTGTCTTCCAGTCTGTCTGCCTTTCTGTCTGCAAATCTGCACTCACTCACTCACTCACTCACTCACTCACTAGTTCACACTTGCTTGCAGACACAGATGCCTGTGTTTGTGAGTTAGGGTGAGTGTATGTGTCAATGTGTGTATGTACGAGTACTTTGCTTGCGTACATACAAATATCACAACATGTATGTATGTATGTACGTACGTATGTATGTGTGTATGTATGTATGTATGTATGTATGTATGTATGTATGTATGTACGTACGTACGTATGTATGTCTCTGTCTGTTGGGCTGTCTGCCTGTTGGTCAGTTTGTATGTATGTGTGTATGCGTGCGTGTGTGTATGTATATATTATATATATATATATATATATACGTGCGTGTGTGGTTTGTCTGTGCGCGCGAGAGTGCCTGAGTGTGTGTATGTATGTATGCATGTATGTTGATGTCCGCATGTGCGTATGTGTGTGTATGTGCTTGTGCGTGTGTGTGTGTGTGTGTGTGTGTGTGTGTGTGTGTGTGTGTGTGTGTTTGTGTGCACATGTGTATTGCTTTCTACTTGTTAAAACAATATACAATTGTAGCCTTGTAACAGCGGAAGTTGCATGATACCTGGATAAGATGTTGTAAGTTGGAGATAAGATTGTGTGTGTATATATATAAATGTTAATAATCAGCCGCTTCTGGTGCATTCAAGAAGAAAATCCCCCAAAACTCAATTGTGAAGGCGGATTGGCTCAAACAGTTTGCTTGTCCTCTACACCTGCACTCTCTCCTTACAAAACTTACGCGTAGTGTTCTCAATGAAATTATGATATCCAGCGGTTCACAGCCTGTTGAGTTCTTCGGGAAACACATCTGTGTAGAATGTTTGCCCTCGTCAAATCGAATTTGTTTATTGTAAGAAATTAATAAACAAATAAACAAGCAAGCAAGCAAATACTCACACACACACACACATGCATATGATTTGTTTTTTGGTGCGTGTTTTGTCATAACATTAATATTATATAACACCGAATGTTGCTGTTAGACCTCTCTCTCTTCGAGCCATTTTGAGAATCGCTGGTTCCATGTATGGTGGCAATTTCTAATGGCCACTTTGTTAAATAGTTGTGTTCAGTTGGCCAACACTGGCAATAACATTGTCTATTAAAACTATATGCCTTGGCATCTTTTGCTATTCTATCATGATTAAATTATATTATAATAAACGATGCAAAACAGTGAGACAAAAGGTCCCTCCACTCCCATTAAAAAAACAGTCTCTCTCTCTCTCTCTCTCTCTCTCTCTCTCTCTCTCTCTCTCTCTCTCTCTCTCTCTCTCTGTCTCTCTTTCTCTCTCTCTTAACACACACACATACTCTATCTATCTATCTATCTATCTATCTATCTATCTATCTATCTATCTATCTATCTATCTATCTATCTATCTATCTATCTATCTATCTATCTATCTATCTATCGGTCTATGTATCCGCCCGTCCGTCCGCCCGTCTAGCTAGCTACCTCTGTCTGTCTGTCTGTCTGTCTGTCTGTCTGTCTGTCTGTCTGTCTGTCTGTCTGTCTGTCTGTCTGTCTGTCTGTCTGTCTGTCTGTCTGTCTGCCATCATCATCATCTTATGCTCTGCCAAACTGTCTCAACGTCCATCAGTACCTCCACAGATCTCAGTACCTGGTGTCCTGGTATCCTCTTGATTCCACATTCTTCCATGCCACCGACCGTAGCCAGCTCCCCACGCCGGCGGAGTTGATAGCCACTGCGCTAATAATGACATGAGCACGGGGGAGGGGGGAGCAGGTTCAACATCAGCACTCGTCGCCTCCGACAGTGAGAGTAAGACTGACCACCTGTTCCCCCGAGCTCTCAGGCCTACACAATGTGATGGTGCAATCACATCACAGACGCATGGCAGCAAACTGCTTCCGGAATAGATACTAATAAATACTGTCTTAGGCTGTCCAGCAGCGTCCCATGATTTTCTGCTGACTCTTCTACCGCTATTTCCGGCTGTCGCGATATTTTCCAATGCTTCTCTTTACCTGACTAAAAAGCATTGCTTGCCTCTTTCTTTTAACGTAATCTACTTTCATTATCTTTTGCAGACATTTGTTGTTTGTTTCTCTGACAGTTCAAGATATTCGTAACATGCGTTCCACAGCATTAATTTAAATAGTATATCAGACTACTTTAAAGTCAGGTTGTAAGTCAGACCTGACTGAGGCTACCGTATAACAGTAGACTATACTACCTGCTTTCTGTTAGCACTGAATCTTGGGCGGTGTTCACCACACCGGCACACCACATTGTACCAACGGTTTCGGGCGGAGGAGCACAAATGGGGGGGGGGGGGGGGTATGAGCTTTGTTTTGGTGCGAGGAATTGCAATTTAAAGACTAAATGTCATGGCAGGGCGGACCTGGCCCTAAGCCTTGGTCATCCACTGGTCTCGGGTGGAAGCTTCGACAGGCACACAGTTAGAGTATTGCTTTGCTGTACCGGCAGCTTCATGAGCTTGTGCTGTACCTGACGTATTCGCGTTACCTTTCCTCTGGAGTAAACTAGCCAGCGGAGCGGATAGTTGCATCATGCTGCATGAGCAACACGTGGTTCTCTAAATTCAGCCCAGGCTAAAGATTTGTGCTATAGAGAGGTGTAACTAAATTTTACAAACTATCGTCTATCTAGACGGCAAGGAGCCCGCCAATGTCAGACTTTAAAATTTAAAGAAAGTCAAAGGCATGGCTGAAAGTTATGGTATCCATAATCCCAGCATCGAATCCCAGCATAGGGCTGGACATTTGTGAAAGCACAATTGGTTTACAATAATAACACAGGTTCGCCCAGATCATATTGATAGTGAGATAGGATACAAGTCTTCTCGGACAATAGCGCTCACACACACACACACACACACACACACACACACACACACACACACACACAATCAGGCGGTCCCGTGAATAAGCCATGCACATCACAATTCCCAGTGTGAAGTGGCAAAGAAGAGGAGCAAGGCCGCTGACAATCAAAATTTATAGCAAAGAAAGCCGACTTACGGGTAGACATTTAGTTACTTTGGGCGGAATCTGTCTAGTGGAAGCGAACCTGACTTACATGCAGGCTGAACTCAGACGAGCAAACCAGACATAAATGCAGGCTGAACTCAGACGTACTAACTCCTGAGGTTCCCAACTAGGTGTGACGCACTCCACCCTAACCAAGAACACGGGCGACGAAGACAATGTTTTGCTATCCCATTGTGATCATATTTTGAATACAAATGTTAAGTCAACATGAATACAAGTCGCCCGTCCTTGTAGTTGTTTTTATGGCGTATGTTATCTATAATACTAGGTTTTCCCGGGCCCTTATATTGCTGTGTTACGGAATGTGGGGCAGCGCATAGTATACTAGTCTGCCAACCTGGTGGTTCTGGGTTTATATCTGGGTTTATATATTACCTGAGGCGGGAAGTTATTACAGCATGCGCTGGGATCGACACAAACTCATAACATGCATACCAGAATTAAGGCTGCCAGCGTAATACTGAGCACATCACCCAACTTATATCGTTTGGTCAACAAAATAAAACAGGCGGCAGAAGAAAATGGCTCGAGAAAAATTGCATAGTAATTGAAAAACAACACAACAGTAAAATCACCAAACTAATGCACAAAAGAATTCAAGAGCTTATTAATTAAAGAACACGTACATCAGCGGGCTGCCTAAAGACACAAGATGGACAAATCATAATAGAAAAAGAACAAATGTTACATGTATGGACAGATTATGTGAAAAAGATTTATGATGATAACAGAGAAGAACAGTATGGTGTTCAAAATAATAATGAAGGACCATCAATTTTGAAGATGGAGGTTCAGAACGCTCTTAACCATATGAACTCTGGCAAGACCCCCGGTTCAGACAGCATCACAACAGAAATGATTAATGCTTTAGAAGAATATGGAATGGATAAAGTTACCAGACTGTTGAATACAATATATGATACTGGAAATATACCTCGTGAATTATGTAACTCTGTATTTATTGCAATCCCAAAGAAATCAGGAGCCTTGAAATGTGATCAACATCGAACAATTAGTATAATGAGTCATATCATGAAGATTTTGCTAAGAATTATCATGCGAACAGTTAGGAAGAAAATGCAACCTGAAATAGGAGAAGAACAATGTGGGTTTGTGGAAGGCAAGGTACAGTAAATCCTGTGTTTATACTGAGAACAGTAATTGAACGTTCTAAAGAATTAAACAAATATCTACACCTTTGCTTTATTGACTACACAAAGGCTTTCGATAAAGTGAGACATGGCGACATGATAAGGATGCTTGAAGATCTACAAATTGATGGAAAAGACTTCAAACTTGTAAAAGACATATATTGAAAACCACAAGCTGCCATAAGAATTGATAATGAAGTAGGTCAATATCAGCCTATTAAGAGAGGTGGGATACAGGAATATGTAATGTCTCCAGATCTTTTTCCCCTGTAAAGTGAAAATATTTTCAGAAATATAGAAGATATGGAAGAAAGCAACATTGAGGGACAATGTATCAATAACATTAGACATGCAGATATGCAGGGGGCTGAGTGGTCTAGAGGTATGGTATCCGCCTTGAGTTCTAGAGGTCCCGGTTCAAGCCCCGGTGAGGACCGGGATTTTTTCAATTTCCCTGGTCTCTGGGTAGTGAGATCGGACGCCCGCGTGTATTGTTGCGCACGTAAAAAAATCCCTTGGCAGTTGGAAATCGAAAAAGAGTAGCCTAACGGCGCTGCCCGGACAAAATTTCGAGTTAAAAATCTACCCACTGTAGTGCTACGGAGTTCATGCACTGAGCTGAGTTTCTCCAGACTCAGGTTGAGTTAGGAGGACAACGGAGCACTTATGGGTTACGCCCGTGTGCCGTGATGTTGATCCGTCGACTAAACTAAACTAAACTAGATATGCAGATGATACAGTCTTGATTGCAGGCAATGAACAGGACGTGTAACATTTAATAGATGTGGTTGTTGCACACAGAGAAAAACTAGGGTCAGAATTGAATTGTAAGAAGACACAGATTATGGTCGTCACTGGAAGAAGGAAATACCACAATGTAATATACAAGTAAATGGGCATATTCTTAAACAAGTGAATCGGTACAGTGATCTCGGAACAGTCATAACATCTGATTGGAGAAGCCTTGAAAAAATTAGAACAAGAATTGCATTGCGATGGTAGCCTTTTGCAAGATGAAAAACATACTGACCAATAAAAAGATATCAGCTGAAACGAGAGAAAGAGTGTTGAAGTGCTACATAGAACCTGTACTTTTGTATGGATATGAAGCGTAGACAATGAGCAGACAAGCTGAAAAAATCTGATGGTTGCGGAAATATGGTTTTCTGAGGAAAATGCAAAGAATACCATGGGCAGACAGAAAAACCACTGTATATTGTCCTTCAGAAACAAAATGAAGAGTCATTAACCTGATTAGAGAATTAGACGTAACATTCAACATGGTTT